>PNEQ01131328.1:0-19274 GCA_003012365.1 Medauroidea extradentata
AGCACGCGCTAACTCACGCTACTCACGCGTGCTTCAATGTAGAAAGCTGTTCTATGGCTTAAAATGTAGCTAAATACATTTGTCACAACATTTGTTTAGACTATTTTTTGAATACGGCCCAAACTTCATTTAAATTAGTGTCGTAACGTGATCGTAAACTAAAATAAAATGATTAATCGATTTTCTGCTGCAGATATTTATACTATAACAGCATTTATTTTTAAATAACTATACCATTTCTGATTTAACTACTCAAGACAAACAAAATAAAGTTTACAGAACAAAAAAATTTTACTAGAAAAAAAAGTTACACCAACTGAAAGCCAAAGTGGTCGTATAGCTGACCCGCCATCTTTGAACGCCATTTTGAGACGGAAAGCTACCGATTTCGATGTCCGCGTCTCGATATTCGTAATCAGCTGTATCAAATGAACAAATTATGTAAGTCTTAGCTTTATGTTCTAGTTGACACCATTTTCCTGAAAAGTGGGGTCTGGCTCATAGACTATACCGCCACGGGGAACAAGTTCCCAACTAAACAGCTAACTGGAGCTACAAGACACATTTGACCTGATCCTGAGCAGACGAAGAAGTAATAAGTTAAGGCCACGCTAGCACACCAGCAAGAGGCTTGGCCAGGGCTTCAGGAAACTGCACATGCATGAGGAAGAGTAGAAGTTGAAACATAGAACACAAGTATGTTATAAGAAAAAACCATAGAGATTGCGAGCCGAGCCAGAAGCTTAAGTTCCATATAGTCCCGCCACGCGCCACCGTCGCCGCACTGAGCACCAGACGGTGAAATTTTAAGTAATGATTTCAGTGTCAAATGTAATTTTTATTTTTTGGGCTAAACAATACTGTGCCATGGTTCATTTAATCAGTTTTGATAACAAATGTTGCAGTATTCTGATGTTTTAAAAGCAAAATATGATTTTTGAGTTTTAGTGGAGACAGTTAAGAGATATATAAAACTAATGCATTTATGAAATCTTCTTGAACTATTTAAGGTGAAAAACCCTCTCTTATTAGACAATCTAGTAGAATTAACAACCACTTGTGCGATATAATTATGGTTTGTCAGTATTGCACATATTATTAATCAGTGATAGCATTTGTACATATGTAGGCCTACCGTGATGTTTTTTACTGTACATGAAATATTCTCATATATTTATGTGGAACAAGCAGCAAGTTTACACATTAGTTTCCTTGTAAAGTTCGGTGAACCATAGGATGGATGCTGGCTTGAATACGTCTGTGGAAGGTTTATCAGAACATTGGCCTAAATCATAGAAAATTTAGTAATATGTCACATGCAGTATTGCACTGAAGGTTTGCTACAAGGCCGTTAAAAGCTGGCATATAGGAGCAATTGAAGCATAAAGCTAAAATAGTGATAAATATCTTCCCACGAAAACGTGTTCTTTAGGCCCATGAATTTTGAAATTTAAAAATAATTATGAATTTATTCTCATTCACGATGATATCTGCAATATTTATAAGCACTATAATTTTCTAAAATGTTTTTTGTATTTTGTTGTGTTGCAACAATTATAATGTAACAGGATATAAGGCATACAGAGAACTCTCCATATATAATGTAATTGCCTGCATATACTTCCTTAACAGGTTTTGTGGAAGTTTCCAGCAGACTTGTACAGGTCATTGTATCGTGGTACACAGCCTTACTACACACGTAGAGTACCTACAATGTTCACTATAACTGAGAACTTCAAAACTCTTGAAAACTGTAAACATAGGCTACTATAAAAGTGATTATTTTTTTAACTAGATAACTGCCTACGCTATTACTGTAACAGCGTAAATACAGGCTGAGTTAGATTTCAGTAATACTTGGTGTTTCCAGCAGTTCGCACCTGCTTCAATGTTTGAGGATGCAATTTGGGATATCAGTATTTGTATTAAACAAAATGGATGTGTGTATTTATTTATTTGTATATATATATATATATATATATATATATATATATATATATATATATATATATATATATATATATATATATATATGTGTGTGTGTGTGTGTGTGTGTGTGTGTGTATAACAAACTGTGCCTCGAAATTATTTTTGTACTGCTTCTTTGTACAAGTTATAACAAATGTACAAATTCTATTATTCCATACCAGAATTAAAGTTTATGTAACACCCTAATTTTTAACTCGTCGATCAGCAGGAGTAGTTTTTGTATTGTGAAATATGTATGCTTATTCAATTCTATGTTTTGTCGATTTCGTGGTTTAGCTACGAAGTTATAACAAAATAAAGTTATGTAAAGAATTATTCCTCTTATATAATGTTCACTGATATAAACGCTCAAAACATGTAGACATACATTTCCTGTAAATAATCACCATCATGTTAGATACTGAATTTTGTGGCCATTATCATTCTCTTTTCACTGCATTTACCGATACTTCACACGTGACACAAGATTAAGGGTATTATTTGGGCATGGTCAAAAATGTAATTCCCGAGAAACAGATTTATCACAACTTTGTAACTTACCAGAACGTAAAATACTATGTATGAACTGTTTTAATTTAAAAAATAAATAGGTGGTTAAATTCTGAATATGAAATCGTTTAATATCAAGCCAAATAATGTATATCCCGAGTGGTCAAATTAACCTCCCAGCAGTACATTATAAGGGTGGTATTTGTATTGAAAGGCTTGTTTGGCTAATAATTAGTACTGCATAGCATAATGCTTATTCTTCAAGCATGACTTATTTCAGCAATGAGTTCATTAACCTCTACTCTACTTCATGAAGTAATACTAATGCTGGAATCACATAGGCGCGACAAACGCGACACAACAACATGAAAAACAAAAGAGGTCTGCCAGTCAGTTCGGAGGTTACTGAGGTGTCAGCTCCACAGAACTTGTGAACACAATGTGCATTCTGATTAGAAATTATATAGATTTTTTTTCGGGCGGAATAAGTTAGTGAAACGAGTGAGTTGATAGTAAATTGTGAATAATTATTTTGAGACAGATTTTCATTGGTTATCATGAGCAGACCTTTACCTTTTTAAGAAAATGTGTAATTGAGCCTTTATTTCCATATTTCGGAATGCCGGTGTACTAATAAAAGCTTAAATAGGCACTGGTACTTTAAACATATGCAGCTGTCTTACTTGAGGTTAGTATGTAGTAGCAATGAACGAATTATGGGTAATATTTTTTTAGTGTTTGTCGCATGACAGCCAAACTAGTGTTCGTAATGAGAATTTATAGTGTCGCATTGCATTTGTCATGCCATCTTAATTAGTTGTTTTTGGCATTAATTGGGATTATTTTAGCAAGCTCTTCCAACTACGCAAGGTAAGCCTTTTCCTTTTTCTTACCACGGGTATTTTTGCTGAATTGTACTACTAATATATCGCACGGTCTAATAATTGGGCCACGGTCAAGTGTATTGTACCAAGTCAACTGCCGTATTGAAAATTTGTAGTTAAAGTATGTTTAGAAATTTTTTTTTGTAAGATGACTACAACTTCTTGTAGCGAAAATATTTTTGTTATGAACTCAGTAAAACTGGAGTAAAGTTGGAGTTCACAGACACGGCAACAGGTTTTGCGCATTTTAAACTGTAAATCTACGCGAAAACCACATCGTAATAAAATATAATAAGTGTGTTAGTAAATACTTTTTATACATATGTGATAATGTATGTACGTCAGAGATGATAAAATGGTTAAAGGTTTCTGTTTAAAAATACGCTTAAATCGTTTACTTGAAATTATACTGTGCCTACGCAAATTGCTCGAGTAAATTTATAAGTATTTTGCTGTTTCAAAACTGCACTGTAAAACAAGCATTTTTACATTTGAATCAGTGCATTTGTACATAGACAGTGCGGTTATTAAACACAAAATTACGTGTAATATTACAATATGTGACTGTATTTCTACACGTACATTCAAAAATTTAATTTTACATCAACTTTCTACTAAATTTGTGCATACACTTGTGTTTTTTAACCAAAGATCTGTACATATCTTGGATCAGCAAGGACAATTGTGTATAATTACATTTACTGTCATTGTATTCCGTAATTACACGTACAAAAATGTGAATATACCAGCTACGTGTACGTGTACTTTTACACATTTTAACACAGTGTACTTGCCGATAAGAATATATTACTTCCATGGTGTTTCAGTTGACATGCAGCGTAAGAAGCCAACGTTCATAACGCCACTAATTATTGCACAATGTGCTTTGTTTACCGACAACATAACCTCATCGCAAAGCAGGCTTTGAGCATGTAATGAAATGTTTGTGAATAATGTGGTATACTGTAACTTTAATGTTATGATCGTATAATTACTCTGTCATTCTGTCAGAGTCGAGGCTGGCTAGCTCAAAAATAGTATTGCTCTATACATGTCCTTACTGGAAAGGTTTTTAGGTTACGAAATGTTCTTTTGCGCTAAATATGGTAATATATTGGTTGCTTTACTAGCATGACTAACAGTGCTGTGTTTGTCTTAAAATGTATTATACACTTTGAGCAGATTGTGATTTTTGTGATTGAGATGATTCGTGAATGATATTATGAACTAAATTCCCTTTTGTGATATCTTTGTCGGCTTCATACCTTGCTAGCTACCCCTTGATGGAGATTTATTTATGTTATATGCGACACTTAAGTTTGTTCGCTTTAATGAAATTGATATATTTCCTGTATTTAAAAGCAGGTTTAAGAAATCTATAGTGTCGAGTAAACCACTCACGCAGATACTTTATGGTAGAAAATTATTTTTTAATGATTATGCGAGTATATTTTATGTTGGGTTGTTATAGATGCCTAGATATTATAATATTAAAAATAAAAAAATACAGTTTTACTTTTTTGTAAAGTTTGTTGTTTTTTATGCCATTATTTTTCTAAAAACGGTTTTGAATTTTTTACTCGAAAGTAAAGCATACTACCACGAAGTGCTATATAAATATAATCATCCGCTGATAAAATATCTACTCGTCAAAAATATCTAATAAAATTTTGATGAGTGCAGATTTTATTGACTCAACATCATAGCTTAACGTAGGCCTTAAGGCACTTTGTTTTTCTGAAAATGTAGTGTCCTTTTATTATTAATACTGAACATTTGCTTGACCACATCTCATGCTGCTGTTGCGGTAATGTATATGGTGACAACAAATGAGTTTGAAGCATGTTCTCTGTGGTAGTTTTTGTAAAAGAAATAGTGGGCTCTGTTTTTTGTGTGAAACGATTATTTTTTATTTACGTGTTAGGTTATGTAATAATTGATGAGAATATATCCCTTCCATGTTAGTAATTATTTCTCTGTGATTTTATATATATATATATATATATCAGTGTAGCAGATGGCGTTCAAACATTTTCAAGCAATATTTCTAATATAAAGTATACATATAACGTAATGTTGAGTCCTTTTTAAAGCAGAAGTGACAAAAAAACATTTTCCCAGTGATATAATTATCATGCAAAATGTTTTAAAACCCAAAATGCAAAGAAGGCATTGAAAACAAAGCTAAGAAAAGTTAAGAAATGAATGTATGTTTTTGTAGAGCTACTAAGTTTGTTGAAATTTGTTTCCCGTTTGGTTCCATGTACTATAAAGGCCTTTTGTTTACAGATACCTCTGAATCATTTTCGTAACCTTTCCTTACTCAAACAAATCAGTACTTGTGTTACCAAGAGAACAGACTTGATGAAGTACTGCTTATATATGTGACCAAGCAACGCTTATTTAATTATGAATACCTACCAAACCACGAGAACTAATTTGTTGACTGGGAATTTATGTTAGGTATATGCTTACTTGAAGTGATAATTTATGAAGCATTACTTAAAGTGATCACAGTAAACAATACGTATACTTCTGCCACTATGAATTGAAAACTGCACATAACTGTATTAAGTAATGTTTGTATCACCACTGGGAATTCTACCCTTATCATCATATCATACATAATTCTTAATTTATTATTTATATATTCTTGTCTTGTTTATTAATTTGTTTAGTAAAACATTTTTGTATAGTTCTAAATACAAGTGATTACTTCTCACCAACCACTTGTGTCTTAATCTCTCCACAGAACACTATACTTTAGTATCAAAATATAAGGGAAATGTTCTTCCTATACAAGTTACTTCCCCTTGATTTTAATGTTATCTGTAACAATATGTTTCAGTACATTTTTAGTAATGTGAACATAATACACTACTAATACTGTGACAGTAAGTAACTTGTAGAATAATGCTTTAGTGCGGGACGTAAATTTTTGGCGTCAAAATAGTCACAGAACAGTACTTTATGATGTTAATGTGATAAAGTTCTTGAGCATTATATGCTTTGAATAGGAATAAATTTATATTTGTCATATTAAATCGATAATAACACCCTCAGATAAACAAGTGCAATTTTTCGCTGAATAAATTGTGGCAATAAATACTCTTGGAAACAAGCGTAAAAAGTAAAACATTATGAAGAGTTGATTTTGAAATGTTTGCGATAAACACTAGACGTAATGTTGAAATCACAGCAGCAGGAGAGACACTAACCCAAAAAATTCCCTGTATTTTGATTGCTAGTTTTACCACCTTGTCACCAACATTAAATACCTTCCCTTGGTAATAGTTTTGTATTTGTTACATACTTCTTACGCAACTGCTTAGACGTTTACACATTGTTTTGTGTTTTTCTGTTAATTCAAAAATTAATTTCCATTTCCATTAACATTTCACAGATGAAAATACATACATAGTAAAAAAGGGGGACGTTCCTATTAATTTTGCACGTTGCAGTAGGGAATTGAAACATTTAAGCATAATTTTGTTTTTAGTGTTGTCATTCGCGACATTGTGTATTTATTACAGCTTTTAAACATTGTGATATTGTGTCGATGTAAATCCTGTTTAACTGCGTTTATTGTATTTGAAGTACGTCAATAGAGTTTTATTTCATTATATTTGTAATTGCGAAGGATAGTCAAAGTTATTACAAAATTCATTGTTTGTACACCTAACTAATGTTGGTGGTTTATTTAGCTTTTGTTTGTACTTTTAATTCTGTATGCAAAATATGATCTCGTGTGTTTGGTCTTTTTTCAGGTGCACAACACCAAGACTAATCATGTGACGTTGAGAAATTGGATGTGATGCACATATTAATGACAAGCAAATTAAGACTTCTGCATATTGCATTACCAAAGTAAAAATTAATAAAATTAAAACTGTTAGTTTGTAAAGTTTATAAATGTCTTGTGTACGAAATAAATACAACCTTTTAACAAATCTCTTGATTTTGATTTGCTCCTAAAATCTATAAAGATACATTTCTTACAACTTGTTATAATAGCCACTAAATCAGGGGTTCCCTAACTGTAAATCATGATGCAGTGAATAGTCACCACTTTGTCGGGTGTTACTGCTGTGAGAGAAATGTAGTGCCCACTTAACAGTCATTAGCAGCTCATAACTGAAGATTTGAAATCAAGATCTGATATGTCTGAACTTATGTGAATTTTTATGATTGCATTAGGTATTTCAGGTCTATATAAATTTTAAGAAAAAATTTTTTTATTATTTTAAAAATCATATTTTATATTGTGTGTGTGGTAACTTAAATGAAGAAGTTAAAACAAAGTTTTCAGGTTATTCACTAAGTCTCAATAAGTTCGTGGAAGTAATACCACAGTGAAAATAAATGTTACATTTCACATACAACGTTAGTATAAAATACAGCCTAACTTTGAGCAGCCGCACCCTGCATATTGTCTAAACCTGAAATAAATAGTTTGTAACTTTATTCAATGAAATGTTAAGACAGTTTTCAGAGTGGCATCACTTCCACTATTTAAATTCTCTTTATGGCGAAATTAAGAAACATATTTTCAACATTTTTGTCATAAAC
This sequence comes from Medauroidea extradentata, assembly GCA_003012365.1. NCBI lineage: Eukaryota > Metazoa > Arthropoda > Insecta > Phasmatodea > Phasmatidae > Medauroidea > Medauroidea extradentata. The sequence goes on from PNEQ01131328.1 coordinate 7,932, forward strand.
TCTTATCACACAAATAATTTGCTTCATCCTGACACAGCCAGTGTGACGAAAGCAGGTAACATAAACAAAAATTCATAAAGTTATATATTTTAATTAGAGACCACAAGATTTTTAGAAAGATTTACGCACTTTGTTGCAAAGCCTTGCATGCACATCTGCAATTGTGTAGAGACATCTCTTGTTTGTGCCAATCAGACGAACGCTACTGAGACTCTACAAATACGGAACTTGCTGAGAGTTAAGAACATCCTATTACTAACCATGAAGCAGAGGTGCAAGGTAAGGCAGTGATACATAGTGGTACAAAAATCTTAGCAGCAAATGTTTTACAGAACAGGAATTTCCGTTTAAAAAAATAAACAAAACACACTGTCCAAATAACGGATAAAAAAGTTTTCATACAAAACGGAAAACTCTGTAAAATAACGGAAATATTTATTTTAGGAACGGAAGTATTAACTTAGTTTCTTTACGGAAATTTCCTTCAAATTACATGAGATTTTATAAGATAACGGAAGTTTCTGTAATGGGTTGTTTCTGAAACATCTTTAAAGTGACGGAAATGTCCATTGCATTACGGATACTACCGTACTTTTGATTTTCTGTTAAACGGAATAGTGAACGGACAGTTTAGTTTTTAAAATAAAACTGTCCATAAATTGCCGGAAACTTTACGGACGTTTCTAGATACATTTTTACCAGCACTTTTCCGAAAATTTACGGAATTTTTTTTTAACAGTGTGGGATAGTAACAACCTTAAACAAACATCTCTTGCTCATCCAATTTCATAAATGCCATACAGTGGTACATTCATCGTCCTGATCGTTTTCCTACAATGTGTCTTATTACGGTACCGGTTTAGTGTAATCACACTCCAACCATACATTATATTCCTTAACTCAGTGATTTCCCAACTCTTCTAAAGGTATTAGAACCGAATATTCTTTCATACCCAAAAATCCTTGCTGAGTTCATTTCAATATGCTACCCCAGAAAGCCGACCACTTCAGTATAATTACATTTTTATTATAAATATCTGTAACATGTACAACCGTATGCTTTAGCTTATTAACTTTACACATGTTCGTCGTAATCATCACGTCATATTCTTAATTGACTGATAGACGTATTAATACACCTGAACTCGCGCCCGCACTTCTAACACCCTTACTACAAAATAAACCAAACAGTCCTTATTCATACATGTTTTTCGTCTCATACCACCTACCCTACCATGTCAACATATAATGTAATTCATGTCACAGAATCAACATGGGCATCTTGAAGTCATTAACAAATGTTCCGGACTGTTCACATACGAAACAGAAGTTAATTATGGCTTCACCATTAACACAACATTCGTAGTAGTTTCAATTTTCTACTAAGTTCATTCCATCATCGAATCTTGTTGCTTTCCAGGGAGAATATCGTGACCTGCACTTATATGCTATACGTGCATACAGTCTACAGCTCTAACATCAATATGCTGTATAACACTGGTTTGTATTACATTTACTTATTCCTTGTCTCCAAACAGCATATCCACACACAAATGTCTTGTAGCACTAGTTGCACTGGTGTCTAGAAGGTGTTAAAGTCGATTCTCATGAAGTTAAACCGTAACTACATAACGGCTACCATTACCTTCAACTTCGACTTATCGCTAGAGAGAAGAAACTTTCTAAATATTAAACCGTATGCCGTTTCAAGTTGCTGCTTTGTCCGATCCAGATATCGTAGTTTTCTCACTGGTATATACTACGAAAAGTCACCCAACTTCACGCGCACATACTAATTATTTTTTTCATAAATACCTTCTTGCAGTAAGAATAAGCACGAATATTTTCCATCTTCACTGGAGGTGATTGTTACCTCATCACTATTGAATTATAATCTCAGGACTAATGCAACTAGTATACTTACCACAGTTCTAAATATAAGTTTTATCCTTTTATCGTATAATCAGTCCTGCTTATATGTTTGATACCGAATTTCATGTTTTGTTTTCCAGTGTATTCATACATCTCACATTTCTTTGAGTGCACTATCTAATATCGTTTGAGAGATAAAGGAAACAAACCTTTTGTAGTTCGTGTCTTGACTCTGTATTTTGTCTCGTCTTACAAAACAAGATATTCAATTTTTCTCGCCTTAAGTTACGACAATTTTTTACTTTCTGAAAATTCACCACGCCCCATACTGAAGGTAATATATGTAGAAGGTTACGGTACAGCCAGTAGCTTGTATCATTCTTCGTACGGAAGGGTAAGGTTCCACTAGTTTGAGTTATTATCATTCAAAATGGATGATCTCGTCCAGTACAGACGCTCACTTTTCACAAACAACAGACATCATATACTATGCGCAACGAGTATATAAAATACATTATACAATATACAGGTAATACTAATAAGCGAGAGTAAAAATTATTATGAGTAAAGCTGCATGCATTTTCTTCATTTACTTTTGTACATAGTATGTAAATTATTAATCAATTTCATTATTTTGTACCTTTAAGAGTTTCTTTCATACGTATTTCAGTTCTTACCACGTATTTCTTTCTTTCTTTCAAGTTCCTATCTCACAGTCAGACCTATACCTAACCATTCTTCCAGCGCAAAAGACTTTGTTGTTGAGCACTTACCATAATCTCTCACTCACCCCATCCATTCTTAATTGTTCACATACATTATATGTAATCCAACTCACATTAACTTACACGATGTTTAACCCGTATGCAGAACTAGCATTTCTGTATTACTCGTCTAACATTAAATACCCCCTTCTTAATACCCTGCACATACTTATCATAGTTGCACACAAAACCTGTCAAGATAATAATTACATTCATGCAGGTAGAAACAAATACTATAGTACTTCCAAATCATTGAAAGAATCGATCAGTATTTTTTTATTCGAATACTACTGCTTATCATTTAATACTTTGCATTTAAATATTTATGTCCATCATAATTCATACCACTCCAAAGTAAATTAGTTCATAAAACACATTCGAAAATATGAGCCTAAAGTTTGCTAGAAAAATGCATATAGGCAAGCGACGCATCGAACCCAGGTGCAGTAGGGCGCGAGCTGACGGTGTGATAACAGTTACTAACGCCAAGTTTCCCACACGCAAGGTTACATATTGATTCGTAATAACAGACAACATTCTCTACGTAACACAGCAAGCTGAATTTTACTACCAAATATATTTTATAAACACTATAATTTCATTGCTATCATCCATATTAGTCAGGCCCGTTCGTACCTCGGAGAGAGTTTCGTACAGAGTATTATTTGTTTACAAAACTAATCATGGTCATGTTTATTTTGTTAAGTGACCGTTTATAGGAGTCATTCTGTAGGAGTCAGTTTGTAGGAGGCAGTCTGTAGGAGTTAGTCTGTAGGAGTCAGTCTGTAGGAGTTAGTCTGTAGGAGTCAGTCTGTAGGAATTAAGTTCGTAGCAGTCAGTCTGTAGGAGTCAGTCTGTATGAGTCAATTTGTAGGAGTCAAGTCTGTAAGAGCAAGTCTGTAGGAGTCAGTCTGTAAGAACAAGTCTGTAGGAGTCTGTCTGTAGGAGACTGTCTGTAGGAGTCGGTTCATAGCAGTCAGTCTGTAGGAGTTAGTTTGTAGCAGTCAGTTTGTAGGGGTCACCTGTTGTGAGTTACAGTCAAGCTACTTCACATTTTTTCATCTCACCGCAAATTTATCATTCTCGCTCTTCTCATATATAATTTTAGTTCATCTTAAAGCTAACTAATAAAAATATCCAAATATATCGAGTCCTACAGTAACAACACCTCACATATAAATTAACCTCTATCTTATACCCTTGACATTTCTAATCAAGTTCAAATTTAGCTCAAATAGCTAAAGTTACAGGTCTAAACATATCGACTAATATCAGTCTTAATGAAAAAAGCTGCCTAAGCCACTTCAGTTATATTCAACTCAATATCTCACACTCATACGCATTTTAATTCAGCCAATCTTTTCTGAAAATAATATAAGACATATCATTAACGAAGTCATTCAGACTGGTCACTACAAATATATTTATACCGTACAGGACTAAACCGTGCATATCGTAGTTCAATTTTTATGTAATCTCTTTGACCATATACAAAATATACATAAAAATACCAAAGTCTAGTTAGCCTACTCCCGACTCATAACAGAAAAATAAAATAATGTTCCTAACTAATACATGCCTTTCATTTACATAATTCTTACTTATCATTTCATACTGCTTTAGTTATTTTTCCCTCTGTAATGTCATTTCTTAAACTCAGGTTCGTCACTTAAAATTATCCTTTACATTAGTATTCTTACCATTTTTCTTTGAATAACTCTACATTCACTTTTAACTCTTGATATCATTATTTAACCTGACATACATCAAAACTGCAGTGTTATAGAACACTCTCTTAGTTAGGTTACCACTTAAAACCATTCTGATCAATATTATCATATGTCCCCCGTAAAACAGTACTGTCAGGTACAATGCTTACCATTAGCAACGTCGTCAGTCGTTTCTGTAACAATCTTAACCTGACAATCCTTCTGAAAAAGCGCTACCTTGTACCGTACAATCCATAGTCCAACCTTCTACAATCCTGATGCATTCGGAAACTGCAATATTCTTCTTACAAACTACCTACAAAATTATTAACCCATCAAAGCTCCATTACTCCAATCCGCTGGTTTCGGTTGCATAAAAACCAGCCATATGAAATCGCAATACCATTTCAAAAATACCTTTCGCTATTACCTCAGCTTTTTTAAAACTACTTATGCGGGTCACATAGTAAACTATTTGATACAGTTCATCAATTCCATATCAACGTGTCTTTCCAGAGTTAAAATCAGATAACCATATCAATTGAACACACCTCACCCACCCATGCCATCAACTATAACACCCAACTATTACATACTACCAAATCCTTCCTTGTTATACTAAAAATATTAACGCTTTTATGTTGTAAATGTTATCACCTCGAGCCCAATCATGATAGTGGAAACTTGATAAATATTTATACACAGTCATTTTAGAAAAACAATCTTACATACCAATATCTCAATAACTATAGTAACTAGCCATACGTACTTTCTTCACTCAATACGACACCTGAATTCCTATATAGGAAGTCAGTACAGACAAGACATAGGCCACAATTGGTACACACACTCAAACACACACAAACCAAAAATACGTTAAATCTAATGTTATACATTCTTACAAAACACACATACGTACATACACACATATTCAGCAGAGCAAGTCCATACATAAATATAACTTAATATATGACCATACCCAGTAGAGCAAGTTCGTACTCGAACATATCTACACACACTGGCATCATCAGAGCAAATTAATACATGATCACACAAACACACACACAAAATACTGTATGTTCGTACTTGATCTCAACTTTACACGCGCACCCCGCACACGACATAAGTAATTAAGAAATATCGTTCCATCAATGAAAAACGTCCCTGCCACTACCAAATCCAAATTAATATAACAAGTACGCCTATGCAGTTCTACAAACCCACACTGAAATGTTACATTTCAAAATAAAAAATAAAATACTTCATTCCATCCCTTTATACCATCATATCTCCATAACTTATACCCCTGTCTGTTGACATTCAATCACGTTAGAGTTAATTCTCAATATTTCACAAAAAATATCACTCATATTGCACCAGCAGTACAGCACTCCAGACCACGCAGCACTTATGATTTTCACAAAATTATGTACCAAATTAATTTTTTTACAGAATAGGTATAAACCAAGCCCAATATTTTTGTGATTATGACTTTCAGCAAGACTTCATACGTTTATCTGAGTCGTTACTTTGGAGAGTGAGCCAGTAGCTTCCTAAAGAACTACATCTTGCAGGATGATTTTATGTATGGTCCTCTGTGACGTAAGTTATCTGCACAATTTAATTTCATAACTATGTAGATTTCATTAGTTTTCAGCACTCTCACAACAAGATCAATGCACTATCAAAAAAACTTTGTTCCTCTATCATTTACATTTAAGTGAATAAATATTTCAGGTATACTTTTGTACCGGTACTCTTAATACTCATCACTGGCAAAACATGGAGTACTTATGATAAGAACCAACTACAAGACCAAGAAGAAGAATAGAAATCATCAGCTATTGAGCACGTACTTTTGCACTCCTAAAGCTTCATCACTGTTAATTTTGTAATATATTAATTTTAATAAATCAGTTCCAATCATAATTATCTGTATAATTTTCGTACTTTCAAACATTCAAAACCGAGTCCCACGTTACTGCTTAGCACTACATGCTTGCTATATTTGTATTAGGTTATAATCCGATCATGTAAAGTGTAGTCTTATCCGAACGAGTTTTTATTTATGCTTAGTTCAACAGAACCTTCCCGAAGAAAAACTACAACCTTACTTTTTCTACATAAAACACTCTAGTGTCAGTACTTGTATCCAGAATAATTAAATATTAAACAGGATAATAAATTATCAACCCAGGAGTAAATTGACTGATAAATTTCGATTTTATTTCAGTCATGAAGAAAACATAAAAAATAATCGTATCTCAATAATCGTATTCTGCATTCACAATAAATAAAAATCTAAGTTGTGTCTTTTCAAGTACAGTATCTGACGTGAACATTTAATCCTGGTTTATTCGCATATAGGTAACAGAACTACAGTTATCACATGATTAAGTCTTGTAGGCGATACCGAACTCGCAGTAGCTTTCTTCGCGTATGCGTAGAGCACAGATTCTAGAGAACAGTTTACCGCAGTACTTGCATTCACACCCTGATGAATGAGAAACCTTTTCTTTGCATGTTTTCCTGTGTCTAGTCAAGACATCATTGCGAGTAAACACTTCATCACAGTTATCACACAGGTAAGTCTTGTACGATACACTAAACATACAGTGACTTTGTTCATGCCGACGAGTATTTGAGTGTGTACTAAATGAATTCCCACGGTAGCATCACAGTTTCAGAGAAGTATGCACTTGATTTCCAGAGAAAATTCCCGGCAGAAAGGTAGTCACTGATACAAATGACAAGTCTTCGACTCTGATGTCATCGTAACGTTATAGATTTACACAATAAGATTCTATAAAAATAGATGTCGTTCTGCTTTCCAGCATGTCCGTCGTCTAACTGAGCACCTTATGTCATAGACAGGGCTTAAATACCGCCATTCATTCTATGCTAACTACTCGATGAATCTCATGTACCAATCTACAAGCTGGGCAGCAATGATGCTGTCGTCGTTAACAGCGCGGTTGATATGCTGTAATCATAACATAATTCTGCTAGTCATCGTTAGGGGGCGGTGGTGGCCGAATGGTCAGACCATTCGCCCCCCCCCCTCCCGGATTTTCGCATGCATACACTGTGCTGGACGAAGCAGTTGATAGACGTATTTTCTCGGAGATCTCCCGGTTTACTCACCCTTTCATTCCAACGTTGCTTCATACACGACGCTGAGCGTTGACCAAAGTCTCTCATTCACTCACTGGTCACTGTTCATCATGAGAAGTCATCGTTTCTTAGTCAATATTATTTCACACCATCCTATAGTAGTGTGAGATTACATTTTATTTATTGGACGAGTTACCTTTAATCCCATTAAAATATGTTGCCATCAAGAGTTAGCTACGTCTTGTAAGCTGCTCTAACTCACATACGCAAAACGATAATAATAATGGACCACAGTTGAGTATAGCTGTATCTTGCAGGCAGAGCATGGTTCGTGTTTTCTCCCGGTTTTCAGAATGACGCGTCAGTGGAAAGACGTTTCGTCAAAAAAGCGAGCATGGTTCTGTTTGTTGCCCGTCAAAGCGTTTCAGATGAACGACGCGACCGTCAATACACTGACGCCGTATTTTAGCGTGTCAAGAGGTCGACAACGTGCGTATTTAAAATAAATATCGATATAAGCAATGCTATATTCACAATTTTCAGTGACAAAATATATTTTTAGCTAGTATAAAGCCTGCACACAGCATAAAAAATAGTGCTGAGACAAATTTAAAACTCAATTGCTGTACACGTACCATAACCTACATCTTGCTCATAATGATCGCCATTACCGAAATAAGTAATACAGTTTATACTGAATATTTTTGAAGACAAAAACAAATTGTTTTAACTGATGTTTATATAGGTAATTATTGGCGCTGTATTAGTGTACGCATGTGTTTTGTTTCTAATTTAAACGTGTTAGTATAACCAAACCGAATGAAAGTGATGTGCGGTAGAAAAAAATCCGGTATTTTAATATTCAAGGCTTGAATCTGTAGTACAAAACGCATAAGACAAAATCATTCTCTGCTGAAAATATCCTGACAAACCAATGTTAATACGCAACGTAGTAACTTTTAAAAACATTGCTACAGTTTTTATTGGCAATTGACCTACAACGTTGTATCTTACAGCTATCGCAGGAGACTATTAAAATGTTTGTAATTTTGAGCAGTCCGTTATTCATGGTCACGCGTTGTCTTTTTCTTAGATTGGAAAACCAATTTTAAATTTAGGCCTATATCGTGTATAGGGTAAAGGAGACCACAAAATATATTTTTTCCTCAAATGTAAGGAAATTTTTTTATTTAATGGAGAATAGTAATTATCGTCTTCTGTTATTTATTATAAATGCTCTGACAGAAAATAAATTTGTCACTGTAAATCATATGTATATTTTAAAATTATAAGCTAATATTGAAATGTTAAAAATTATGTTGAATTTTATTTACCACATTATATATTTACATTGCTTATATGAACATCCAAATGAAGATAAAAAAACTATGGTCAAGTACTGATATTTCTATTTCGACAGCAACACCACTACTATAGTGACGTTTACACTGACTCAGGAAATTATTATTTAAGCAAACCCCACACGACTGCCACAGAATATTAGCACTTGACCACAGATTTTTCCAGTTCTGTTCACACGTTCAGTAAATTAAAGTGTCATTTGTGAATAAAAATACAGGCTAATTGTGTCACTTGTAAATAAAAGTACAGGTTAAGTGCAAATAACGTCATTATCGTTACAGCTGTATAATATTTTTGTTCATTGAGGTTTTCTATTGGCTGAAACATGAAAGCAGATTCTCCAACACACAAAAATAACACGTCGCTACTGCAAATTTCGTACCAACCTCTGCCTATATTCCTCTTTGGAACCGTTGTTCATTTGACGCAATGTTTCTGACGGAAGAGTTATAACACGACGAAACATGCTCGCATTTTCGCGCAGCCATCATGACACTAGCGTCTTCTACCGACACGTCGGAGTTACGACGGTTTCGAATAAAAGAACCATGCTCGACCTGCTGCTGTAGACAAGTTGATATCGTATCTCATAAACTGTTCTGCGAACATAGGAAGGATAGTCACTTTGTACGGTTACGAGAAATCAGTTTCGTTTGTAGAAAGCTGCTGATGGTTTGAGTGTTTTTAACTATCCCTATACATTCCATAAAAAAACTCGTCTGCGTGAGTTAAGAATTTTTCGTATGTCTCTTTCGATACTCAGTACCATATTGCTACCATGTAGCCAGTAAAACGCTCAATGTACGGTGCTAGGAATCATTTATTGTTATTATTACAGCCCCGAGCATCCATATCCCTTCATATACTCGACGATTCTACCAGTCATAATCTAATCAGTGTTCGGTTTGCGCTAACCTAATATAAACAGGTAAAGCTACTTTCAGCTCAATCTCACATGTGTACACTAGTAAGTAACAAAGTAATTAAAAATATATATATTTCTTCTTATATTCACAACTAAGTGCACTTGTCATACGCGACTGTTCCGGTAGCTTAGTTTGCATTTTAAGCAAATGGTCCTAGGTTCGAACCCCTGCTAGGACTATATTATTTTCTCATCTTGGTTTGAACGATAAAATAATCTTCGGTATATTTATATACACGAAGGATGGTTTCCAACCAGTATATATTTTCCACAAAAAAACCACTCGTATGTGTGTGTGCGTGCGTGTGTATATAATATATCCCATCATATAGGATAGTATGTAAATAAATAGTCAAATATCTCATGTATAGGGGAGAGTGAGGGAATTTGACGCGCCTTAGAGAATGAAGCTACAACTCTAACAAATAAAGGCCTATCACAATGCCAGCACCCATGCATACAAATAGTTATATCACAATTACAACTGCCTAAACCATTTTTATATTTGTTTAATGCATCTCAAATAAAATTTAAAAAACCAAATACATTACAATGCGTCATTTTACCCGAAAGGTCGTGTAAAATGACGCACTGCTTCGGGTAATATGGCGCAAGGTCAAAAAAAAAAATATTTGGAAGTGCTGGATGCATAGATATATGTAAATTTAATCATTACCTTAAAAAATCTTGAGTGTTTATGCGAATAGTGCTAATAATGCAAGTAGAAAAATACAAATAATCACATAAATGAGTACCAATATTTTCAAAACTATGATTCACAACAATAATGAGTAAACATGTCACCCTTAATTGTAAATATTAATGAACAAACTTGAAATTAAGACACTTTAGGAAATATATTGATGTGGCAGACAATTATACGGCTAGGCAAATTAAATTATATCACATGTAGGCCTACAACAAATTGAAATAATGCTTAGTAATGCTTAACAATGGTCTGTTGTTCCACACTTATGAAGAATTTAAATCCTCGAAAATAATTGTTTCTGTAACAAAAATTCTGTCTGACATATTATTAAATGATTGTAAATTTTGTAGGATAAACAAACATTTCAAGACAAAATATTTACAAGATAGGGGTTTTCACACAAAATATAATTTGAATATTCGATTATCATTAGTCAAATCTACACTACTTTAGGCCTACGCCTATCTTTCTTTAAGCAGACGTCGCAAATATATTTTTCAGCACTGTCCCATCCACTGCACTCAGCATGGCTCCACAGCGAACAGAAAGTACAGCGATACCAGATCTCTCCATCTTTACCGAATTCCCCACATATCAGGCAAACCTCCCTACCCAAGTAACACTCCTCGTCATCCGTATCAGAATCATCACAACACATATTTTCTGGAACATTTTCTTCGTCTTCAGATGATGAACTTGTATTAAAAGCGAGTCGTCTTCTAGGCCTAACAATAGGGCAGTTTTTTTAGCTATTTGTTTCTTTGCTTCAGGTTTAACGAGAGTGGATTTTTTTGACACTTTTCCTTTTTTCACAGTCTTAAGATTTCTTTTCTCTTCTTTTTCCTTCAACTTTTCTTTGTTTGGAGTTGCTGTTATTATCTGCGATTC
>PNEQ01131329.1:0-19274 GCA_003012365.1 Medauroidea extradentata
GTGCTGCTAGGTTTCCTCTGCAATGTTGCAGCTGTAACGTTTCTGGCACGTGCAGACAACGTGCTGCTAGGTTTCATCTGCAACGTTGCAGCTGTAACGTTTCTGGCACATGTAGGCAACATGTTTGTATAGTCTGTGACGAACTTAGCACATTGTAACGTTGTAGCAACGTTTCCAGCACCACCTGTGCTGTTAGGGTTAACGCGCATTATTTTCATTATTAAACGAAAAGAACAAGAATTTCAAAATATGTTGATATAGTTTAAAAATTTGGCATGTTTATGTGGAACCACAATTTTCTGGCGTGTTTGACTCAGTTCGCTGTCCTACAGGTTATTTCACTTCTTTATTCCTAACTATTCTGGGACGAGAGACGTAATTCTATCTCCTTCCGAAAAACATTTTTATTTTACCTGTCAAAAAAATCAATCGGATATGATAACTAGGGGCCCTATTTTCTGGTGAAAATATTTCTACACCAGATTGATTCAGTGCCTCGTGTATGCTTCTGCGGCTCTGCATCGAGCTCAGTGATTGGCTGAATTTAACTATCACGTGTCTAAACGTTTCACTGCAAATCACGGACTTGTGTTGTTCACATTAACCTTATCATGACTGGCAGGGTCAAATGAGAAACATCGTTACATAAACACACTCTGCCAATAACAAGGAAGCAGAACTGCAGAGGTGTAACTAAGTCACTAAGACAAATTGGCGCAGAAATATTTTCGCGAAATTCAGGAGTCCGTACTTATAATAAATAGCCTGATTTCGCAGTGCGCTTAACTAGAGTGCAAAACTAACGTAATTATTTTCCTATTGGACTTTAAGCGGTGACCCTGAAAATTTCAATCTTAATTTAAGAAGTTACAGCCAATGCACGCATCCACTCATCTCGTTTTAGACTTTACGAATTTAAGTCGTCCTTTCGAAGTTGCAGCAGTAAAAAAAAAGTTTTTAGCCATATTGACAGGACACAAAATAATTTTTCTAACAAGCCTGTTGCATACTTAAAAATTGGGAAGTGTAGTTTCAAGTGTGTTTTTTGTTCGTACTGTTCTGATGTAGCCTGGCAAGTCGGACAGCGAGAGAGGTTCAAGCTGCAACGAGGTCAGCGTTAGGAAACCACGGAAGACAGCAACTCACCTCACCCCCCTCGTAGTGGTGCAATATTGAGGACGAGCACGCCGATATATGGAGCTGTTACCAAGCAAACTAGGTCTGTCGTCGGGCTGTCGTCAACCAGAACTCATCATATCAACAGCAGTGCAGTTCTCCGCCGGGGATTCGTGGATCGAGCCCCGGCTGGTGTGTGCTCGTCCGTCGATGCCGTTTCCTCGTCAATCCAGCTTCGGTAAGGTCGTCAGATCGAGTTATGTGGCAGCAACTCTTAACATAATAATAAATAATCAGTACTATTGTGCTCCCCTTCTAAATTAATATAATACTTTGCGAACGTCTTTGTATTCGGAGTACCTGCCATTGTAGCATAACAAATGCCGTTTAACCATAACTGTCACTTAAGGTAATTTAGCCCTAAATAATATCTAAATAAACCCACAGTGTAGCTACCATCTGAGTGAAACCCCCCAAACTAATAATAACGTATGAACCCCCAATATAATAATGGCTTAAATATACATTTTGTTACAGTACATAACCAGAATGGGAATTATTTGGTCGGTTTCGCGTAAAAAAAAATATATTTGCGTAACACGTTGCAACATTGTCCATGCGCTGGGGACCCACGACTCTTAACATATATGTCTTTAGTATCGAGAGTACATTCCTGCAATACTCAAATGGAATTCAGAAATACAGATTACTGTGAAATAATTTTTTACACAATATTACTGTGGAAAAAGTGTACAGTATGTATAAAAACGGCATTGCAAAAAGTTTGTGACTTACGCCACTATCAATCTCACCCACTAATTGTTATTTCACAGCAACCAAAGCAACCAATTTTTGATAACGGACGAGCAAATGTTTCATATGTTGACAAGACTTATCCTACAAGCTTGAGTAATCTCTCAGCAGAAATGTAAAACACGCTGAACCACTTCTGTGAGTTAATCAGTCGAGAAACCCAGTCGCTTGGACCTTTCGCGGCAGGAACTGTGTTAATGGAGCGTGTGAATATAATTGGTGCCGCTCTAATGAAGCCCCGTGGTCTGTACACAGGTATTCTCTAATGAGAATCCGGCATATCGATTACACGCAGCGCAGGAGCAGTCACACCGGAGTCACTCACGAGAGGAATATTGAGTGTGGATAAATAGTCAGACTATTAGCTGCAGATATGTGTCCGGCGTAACTTCACTGCCATTCAATATATACACCCACTGCTTCATCGCAGTGTAAAGAACCGAGCAAAATATAGTCGCAATTCTCATATTATTCCACTGTACCCCAGATTAAGGTTAATTCTATTACAGGTTAGAAAGAAAATGTGCTTCCTTATGGGAGAGTTTTACACAGGGAAAATTTCTGCTGCTATCGCAAAGGGACCAGAAAAATGAAATTTAAATAGGCTTGGAAATTACTGAAGTCATTTACTTAATTTTAAAGTGAAAAGAAAACCAATTTCGCGATTTCAATTATCAACTTTATAAAACGTAAAATTAAAAAAAAACTGTGATTGGCCTGTTTACATCCCTTACCAATACCAGCGCTCAAGCGGCAGAAAATTTCCCTGTGACAAACTTTCAGCATTGATCTTTCTAACCTGTAGTAGGATTACCCTTACCCAGATGTACAATTTCTTGTTTTTTTTTTTAAAGTCGTATCATGAGTTTTAGATTATAAATAAAAACAGTGTTCTGTTAGAACCAATTTTATAAATACATTCTTTAACACTTCTGCACTAAAATAGCTTTATGTGTTAAATTCAATTTGTGAACAGTGAGAGAAAAATTGTATACTATTTTTTTCTCTCTCGTTGTTTTCATATTGTGTTTAAAGAAGTAATGCAAATTTAGCGCAAAAATAAAAAAAACACATACATAGGATTGGTTCTACCTGAACACGTTTTTTTTATCAATACTATTCAACAAATATTACTAATTATAAACCAAGAATTTGACATCAAGGATATAGTGAAATTTCAAGGCCGTGCATGTCAATTTTACAATAATTTTGAATTAACATTAATTACTAACCTAATATCGATATCTAAATGCCAGTACATTTTTACAAAGTCCGCGATTGGAGCAGTAGCTAGACCTAGCTTCTCACCAAGACGAATCTGGTTAAATTCGCTGTCGGTCCCTGAATTTATCGCATGTGGGAATCGTGCCGGGCGATGCCGCTGGTCGGCGGGTTTTCTCGGGGATATCCGTTCCCCCCCACTCATACCACCGCTGCTTATTTACTCATATAATGTCTCACCATTCCAGCGCTAAAGACCTAGATGTTAAGTGCTGATCAAAATCTCTTCACTAACATTTTTTACATACCTACGTGTAAAATATATCCTTCTGTGTATTTCTCCGCGTTTACCTTTTACCGATGGTGTATCAGTATATGCGTATTATGAAAAAAACAGACATCAAATAAACTTGCCTATTTTTTGTATACATATTGGTCATGAAAGCATGTTATAAATGTTGTCTTGTAAAAAATGAGCTAGGCTTACAGTAAAGTTGCATAATGCAAGTAGTTGATTTGGCGCCAATCTCAAGGGAGAAATTCACAACTGAAAATTTGACACTGAAAACAAACATTTGTTAAAGTAACCAAAAGTAAAGAGAAATAAGTTATGACAGTTCGGGTGCGAGTTCGGGTGCGTTTAATTAATAACAAGAACTGTATCTGTGGAAAAAAAAAATTAACAACGAATTATATGATAGCGAAAAAAAAGTTGCACTTGGATGATGAAGCTCTAATTAGTCTAAGCATGAATACGGATGATTTTTTTTACATTTGTTTAGTACCTTAATAACACTTTACAGTATTTGATAAATCGTAGTTTCATGGTGACAGCGAATCTTGGGACGATATTAGTTCAGTCTGTGTAGCCTACTGCTGCAGGTTACTCGTCTGACCCATCGCCCACTGAAACTTGTTAACACGCTGTAGATTTAATGGTTGGAATCTGTAGTCTACACCTGCCTGAAGAGAACAAACAAATTCGAAACATGTTAAAATTACTCATTTCTTACCCTTGAGTGGTCTTCAAGGAGTGGGTTAAGACATTGGGGTTTAACCAATCTGAACTCGCATAGTCGTGTGTATCTCACGAGAAATCCAATTGCCCCGAACCGATTATCGAACCTTAATTTTTGATAATAAGCGAGGGGAAACAGTTATGTCAAAAATTGTGAAAATTCACTGCATTGGAGCTCTATCCCCCTTTATTGTTAAATAAAAGAGTAGTTTGACTAAGCCAAACGACCAAGTCAATAGCAACAACATACTGCAAGAGAAGATGTTAACTAGCCGTGTGATGTATGAATCCGTAAACAAAATTTATGGAGGTAGAAGTTGCTGTACATTATAATTTGGAGTTTTTACATTAATCCACATTGAATACCAACACTATCTCAATATTGCACACATATATTGTGCGATTAGAACTGTCCAGAACTGGTAAATGACACCAGAATAAAGGTGAAAATTCTACACCAAAATCTAATTGAAGTCACGATTTTCACTGAAAAATGAAAAATATGAGGATCCTATTCACTGCAAGAATATTTATTATGCAATCAGCCTAGCACATAGAACTCAAGCGTCTGCAACATCATTCTAGAGTTTGGTAGGCCATTTATATCGATAAGACATACACAAACACAGAGCTTGAAAATGTATGGTGTGGATTTAAGAAGATACTGCATATTTTATTGTCAGTTTTATATGGCGTGATCAAATTTCAGTCCACACGACAACCTGGTCATTCGTTTGCCGGAGAAAAAAATTGTTGATAAGTTTTAAATATTTCATTGTATATCAACTTGATTTTACCAGTAAATAAACAATTACCCACTCGACATTTTTTAAATGTTTACTACTATGAAGAAAATGCTAAGGATGTATTTCTAACTTATTGCAATGTTAATGCATGTACTATAAAATTATTTTCTTCGAAAAAAAAATAATAACTTTACGACTACCACTTGAAACTCATTGCTATAAAAACTACTATTTTAAAAAGTTTCAATTACATCTTAAGTTACTTTCCTTTGATCAATTTAAGTTACGATAGCCTATCTCGCCAATTCACTTCTTTACGAATTGTAGGAGACATGGATATCTCATTGCTAAACCTATTGTATAAGAGTTAAAGTGTAAGTCATTCCGAACAAAGTGAGCACTAAAGATTTAACCTTTGAAAAAAAATCACTAGCCGTTACTGCATGTAAGTCAACATTAACAACATACAACTAAACTAACATAGATATAAATGCTTTTATTGAAATGAAATTCACATTGTTTCAAAAATAAAACGATTATTAAATTTAGTTTTCCTTGACCGTGATTAACCTCAAAATAATTACAGCTTATGTTCCGCTTTCGAAAAATATTTACATCATAAGTACGCCCACGCTTACATAAGTCACGTGCATACTCCATTTTCGATAACTTGACGGGAAAAGTTGGTGTGTTACTGGTACGGTGGCAACACTGAGTTACTGCATCATCATTTGCTTCGTATATTGCGCTACCTGAAGCTGTTAACACCTAACTATCTTGACATGTGAAAAACAATGTTTCATTACGTAAATATTTCTCACAATTTAATACGAAAGCAATGTATGTGAAATTTTATCACCATTTATTGATATAATTAACAATAAAAATGTTCTTATCAATTTGGAACTTTTAGTTCTAATTGTACCGTCCCCTACTTAGGGGCTAGCACCTCAACCACTGGTGACGGTAACAAAAATACAAGAACAAGGTAAGGAGGGTGGCGAATCCCTAGAGATTTGCAAGGGCGCTAAAGCAAAAGTAATCCTCACTCAAAAGTAAATCAAACTCGTAACTTCTAACACCTCTGTAAAGTAATACCAATCAAACCTCAATAGCAGCAATCATAATCACATTAATGTTCCAATCAAGAAAAGGTATACTGTAACTACAACTTCAATTAAAGATCAAATATTGGGTTCAATCCCAACAGGGATTTATTCAAAACTCAAAATCAAATAACAAAACATCAACATAACCATTAACCATTTTACAAACTCAAATAATCAGTAACACAAGTCAAAAAGTGTAAATATAAAGAAAAATATGAAAGTACAGGCATAACATTAAACATTAACTTTATGAATTACTATAAACAGGCGTGCAGAAGTATCAGTTAATCTGTCTATCTGAATAATATGACTCCAGTGAATGCCTAAATGAGAGTACAGCAAAGGGTGTAGCGAAAGACAAAGACAAATATTACACATGTGCTAGCCCTATCCTTACAGGAAACTAACTTTAACAATAACAAAGAACAATGATAACTGTGTCCCATACCTCAGTAGCGAATACAAAATACGACCACAAGTCTGAAAAAAACCCCTATACTTATAGGTGGTAAAATTCAGGGGGACACCGCCCCAAAACACATACAGCAGCAAAATCTACCGAGTCTCAATACCTCGGTGGTATGCATACAATACCTATCACCCTAACACAGTTTCAAAGCAGGCACATACAGTGCATGAAAATTACTCAATCCAAATATTATAAATGATCTGCTATACATTTACTTTCTCTGAAAAGGTCTAACCTTGAAAATTACACGCCAGCAATTATTAATTAACAAATACGAACAAAACTAAAACTATTTAAATGTCTGCCCCTGTGTCTCTCTCTGAAAGCTGAAAATACAGAAGCTACCAGAAGTTAAACATTGAAAAACCCGAACGCGAAAGTTAACATGAATTATTAAGTAAAAAGAAAAAAAAAACACGAACAGCAAAACACGAACGAAACACTAGGACTTGGGCCCTTATGCTACAGTACTTCAACTCAAGAAAAATAACAAATAACTAAACAGGCGCCGAAAATTAATAAATTACAAGTCCTGCAACATAACAACCCATTCCACATTTACAATAACGAATAATAAGACTGACACATTTCACTGGAAGCCGACTGAACGCACATATGAGAAATCCAGGAAGCTTTATACTAACAGCGAGCGATTATTAAATCCCTGGAAATAGTCCGCCCAACATGGCGGAGCAACAGTAACACATAAAAATTACAAAAAAAAAATAATTATCACTAATAAGCCTGAAAATACATAATGAAAACTAAATACAAACTTTGTACAACTCGGTGTGTAGAAAATTAATTACGTAATATCTTAATTTATAATTTTCAGATATTGATAAGAAAAATAATTATAATAACACGAAGAACAGTTTCTTGATGTACGGCGCCGTCCACTTGAGTGCGCTAGTGCAGCGCAAAGTTAGTTGGACTCTTTGCACCTGTGTCTCTGCTTAAAACATATCATGTCTATGGAGGTGAAACGTCGTGTTTACATACTGCGTTGTAAAATGTTCCGAACTAATACAAGTGTATTGCTGGAACACAAGGTACGTAAGTGTTTCTATTGACGTGAAATGTTGAAAACTTAGCTGCGGAGAATATACAGATGTAAAATAAAGTCGATATTTTAGTAGCTGGAAATTTGAAGTGTCCAAAATTCTCGGGCGACGTAAAAACCTGCCGATCAAACCAACAAGGTCGGTTAATAATATTATTAAACGTTTAAGAGTAATTATCTTGAAGCATACACTTTCCTATATATTGCCTATAACCTAAGACGAATGCCAAGTGCAGTTTTAAGCAAATGTAATGTAATGTGTAGGGTAATATTAAAATTCAAATTTAAAGTTTTCAATAACATAGCTTCGAAAGTAATATTAACGAAAATATTCATGATGCTAACTATACTGGCACGTTTTATTTCAGGTAGGCTCTTACACCGCAGTTGAATAAATAACAACAACCGATGGAAATATTTAAGTTAGTCCGCATACTTTTTTTAAATAATTGTACGAAGGTCATAAACTAACTTGAGTGTATTTTTTTGCCAGCTTGTACACTAGGGTAACTACTATAAAGGTAAATCAAAGTGATCATAAAAATATCGAGAAATGTGATCACAGATACAGAGCTGATAGCTTTGTTGTGTAACAACCATTATCGTCGGTACACTCACTGCGAGGATGTGCACGCACCGTGGACACGTATGTGCAAGACACACTTAATGGGCGTGTACTCGCGCGGGCAGTTCGGCCTAATGAACAGAACACGTCTAACGAGCAGGCGTGCGGCTGGAACAACAAACATTGTTGTGTATGAGCGAGTGCCGGATTGCCTGGTTGCGTTTCCACGCCTGCGGTGAACGGTCGATAATGCAGCGGATCTGATAAGTGACCGCAGGTGATCTCGTTACGATATCTTCCTCTACTGATGGCTTTATCAATTTCAATAGCCGTAACCGTAAAGTGGTGTTCTTTCCCCAATGTTCAGGTTACTGTTTAACACACATTTTTGTTATAACTAAAGAACTGCAGAATCTCAAATAGTTTGAAGTCTTCACGATTCATTATTTTAATAATAAACAGTACTTTAGAGTGAAAGGCATATTGGAATTTTCATACGGAATGAAATTAATCTGGTTGTGAAAAGTTACCCATGGGGGTGTAAAATAACTTTGACTTAATGGTACATTATTTAAAATGTACACACCTGTTTAAAAAATATACACGAAAAATGAAATGACCTATATTACTTTTCTTTCCGTGTAGGCTATCTACTGTAAATTATATAGCGCCATTAACGACTGCTTTAAGATTCACCGTGCCTGACGATGCCGCTGGTCGCAGGGTTTTCTCTGGGATATCCCGTTTACCCCACCCTTTTAATAACAGCGCTGCAACATGCATCGTGAACTTGAACATTTCGCGAAAATAAATTTGCCCCAGTTTGTTTCAGTACCTTACGTCCTCATCTGCAGCTCTGCCACATGGTGTTGGCAGAATGACTGTGTGAAGTGACGTCACTCATTAGACTGAGCCAATCACAGTAAGGTTACTGCGACACCACATGTATGTTATTTGCAGGTAGAACCACAAGACACGTGACAGTTAAAATATCCAATCACTGACTGTGAATCAGAACTGTAGATGTGCACATAACACACTGAATCAAACTGGGGCAAAATTATTTTTGCGAAAAGTTCATGGCTCTAATCATAGCACCTCTCACATGCTTTCAAATCCCCAGATGTTAAATTCTGGCTAAAACAAATTCACTTCAATAGTCATTACGTTAGCAAAAATATACTTACTTGGTATTTAAACCAAAACAATCACTAAACAATAATAATCAATCACAGTATTTCCCAAAGAATAACGCTATTTTTACCTAATAATTTACACCATAAATTTAGATACGCATTAATGATATCTTAGCAAAATTCATCTCCGGATAACACTGTTATGATGAACTGTACTCTATGTAACTTGTTTACAGTTGGTCGAATGTTCAGCACATGAAGATCAATTATAGAGTACTTCTTCCGCACAAGTTGTGGGAACACACGCCGAAATATACGATATGTTCTATTTCCTGATTCCGCACGACACCCGCCTTGCAATATCAATTATCGTACAAGATTTAGTTCAGTACTGTCATCTCGTACGAGTTTTGTTTATATTTTATGCCGTGTAAAACTGGCTGTAAAAATCAAAGAAAACTGATGACTAAGAGTATGGTTAGTGCCACAGTGAAAAATGTACTTATTATTATTGCACACATAGAAAAATGTTTTATTTTGCACTACATATATCTTAATAAGTCTAAACAGTTTACATATCATGAAATAATTAGTGTATACCAATGTTCCATGATAGTCTCCCTAAGACCAGTTCATTTATCTAAATACTAAATATTTGTAAATTTTACGTTGTTTATTACAGCACTAAATTTATAAAAAACATATGTAATTTACCAAAAAACAATAAGAATAATTAACTAGAAATTTTCTGATGACTATAGACTTTAAATTTTCTCAGCTATGGATTTTATATCTATATATTTTTTTTTAATATTTTTTTTTAATAGTGGGACATGCCATTATTAATCTCGATGTCTTAATTCAAAACGAAACTAGTTTTTGACTCAAAATTTATTTTCAAATATGGGTGAATATTTTAATAAGACGATGTGAGGTATGAGCATTATTTTAGCATTTTACTCAGAAAAGCGTTGTGCACATTATAATTTTTTTTTGTACAAATCACAGTTAATTTACAGACTTTTATAAACAGGTATTTTTATATTTCAATGTCTTTCAATGTGAATTTTGGTTCGAATATAACATCAATGTTTGAATCATTTTATCAGATTTGTAGAGAATAATGCCTTGAAATTGTTACACAATTTCGGATGATATTTTAGAAAATTAATTGTATAATTATTTTATTAAATACAGAACAAGAAATTAGAAGTAAAAATAACTACCGTCTTTCTTTATGTTTGCGCACTTATTTTTATATATTTATAATTAATTTAATTTCACTTACATTCCCGGTGAATGATTATCACGATTTTGTTGCGCAGTGACTAACGTATTGTTTGCCTAAATCTTTAGTTTTCTTAATATTTCGTTGATAAATGTCCAATATACACATTATAATTTCACTATTAAATGTTATTTTGCCACTACTTTACAATTAATTGTAAATTATTTAAACTGTCACACTTCGCGTAGCTTAAGTATTCAGATGTTTCCAGAATTTTCGAAGACTACTAGTTTAGAACAACGACCTATTGTGTAGTGTTATACGTGCGTAACATGACTTTCAATGGCGTAGTGATAAGAGATAACCAAGCTCAGGCCAAAGATAAAATTTAAAATAGAATCAATATGACAGCTTCATTGCAGAGCTGTTTCAGTGAATTCAACGATATTTTAGCACTCAGTGGTGAGTCTAGCAGTCTTATTTATGAAACTTCAAATAACTGAACATTGTAGTGTTTTACGCTCTAGTACATTTTTGCATTATGCAGTTCAGATCACTGAAAAGAGAGTATAGTTGCAGGTACCATACTTTTGTTAAAGTAGGGACAACAAAACAGTTTGGTTGTTGGTACTACTCTGGACAGTTCCTTCAACAATCTGTTCTGTTACTATCTGTTTTGTAAAAGCAACAAGGCTCTTTGTTATTTCTACAAAAAAGTTTGTTGAAGGAACTGTCCAGAGTAGTACCAACAACCAAAATGTTTTGTTGTCCCTATTTTAACTGACGTATGGTACCTGCAACTATACTCTTTTTAAGTGTATGAAAGTATAGTACATGTATAAACAGAATTACATAGACTCACAGTAGGCGTAAATTATGTGGGTGTGTGGCTTGGCTAACTGTCTAAATGTGGGCTGTCTGGTTGATTGATTAGTGTATGACTGACTATAGGTGGGTAGCAGGTGGGTGTCAATGGGTGAATGGGTTCGATTCGTGAAAGAGTAAGTGCGGGTACGTGTATGCATTTATGCGTATCGTGTGTGCTTAGGTGTTCTACGTGTTTGTGAGTAAGAGATATACAGTACATGGATGCACAAATGTGGGTGTGTTTGTACGCGTACATGTGTGTATAGGTGAGTGTGTATTTATGTCTTATTCATAGGAACCTCAAAAATTCGCGTTTCATTTTCGACACATGCTAGAATTCCACCAACTGTTGGTCGCGTCAATTTCATAATTGGTCCTCGACTTATTTGACACCTCGTGTAAATCGCTGAGCCAATAATACAATTTTAACTCAATACAGGCCCATATCGCTGACTAATGAACAGCTGCTGCTTACGTGAGTGCACATATATTCTTGGAGACTAGCCTACATACACGTCAGTGAACCCGCGAATATTTCCTTTCCCTGCTTATTTCGTATCCGCCGAACAAGTTAACCGAGATTAAAAAAAAAAAAAAAAGACATCCAACAAAACTAATGACTAGAGACATGCAAAATTCGCGTTATTTTCTGACTGCTGGCTAGACTCCAAGTGACTATAGGTTCGTTCGACGACTCCCGCTGGCCGATATTGTCGTGACATGTTGCGGAGAATGCTTACACGGTAAAGACGTAACACACAAAAATGACAACACATTAAAGTTCGTGGCCAATTGATTCGCAGATTATGCTTTGTTGTGAATATGAAAATGAAGTTTTGTCTGTTACCAAATAATAACACGAATTTTGCACGTCTCTAATAATGAAATGAGGCTGCTGTCTTCAATATGTACGCAATACACAGGGAAGTCACCTCTGTTCTCACACTTCAAATATAGCAATCACGAACATTCCAAACGAATGCTTGTACACTGTATCAGTGTAGAAAATAATTGTAATTCATTCAATGGAAGAATGGGATGAGATATTGTTTTGTCTGGCAGAATAAGCTTAAATGAGAATTGTTTTAAAATATTTGTTTACAATTTCATATCGCTCCTGAAGCACTCGTGCGAATAGCTACTATTCACTGAACAGTAACGAAATAATGATAACAGCGAAGCGAATATTCAGCTCATGCTGTTCAATACTTACTTTTACAATTATATTGTACTGCCCACCGTTACATTTAAAGGAGATGAATTTTGTCTTATTAAATAATTTTTCAGACTTATTTAAATATTAACACAGTTGCAATATTTGAAATTAACTATAGAAGTGTGATTTCGTGTGTTGTAAAGAGTGCGTAGTAAGGTTTTGTAGTTGTGATAAATATATATGAAAGATCTTAGCTTACTATTACTTAACAACCTCGTTCATATTAAATCCATTAGAAAAAAAGTAAACATTCCTAATATACAGTAAACTTAACAGAAAGTTATACTATGAATATTATTAACTTAAGTAACACGGAAAATAATTTCGAATTCCATCATAGTATTAGTCATCATGATAAAGGAATTATTCAAACCGTCCCACTATGTACAAAGCGCACTAAAACACAAGCGAGTAGCACGTTAACCTGCTGATTGTATGTAATTAACCGTTATTTCAAAACTCCGTGTATTTGTTTAGTAACGCAATTAACTTTAATTTATTTTGTTTGTAGAACGAACATTTATTTAATTCTATACGTCTGATTGGAATCGTTATGGCTAATTTTACATTAAGTTTTTTTGTTTAGTTTTGTGTTTAACCGGTTATTAATTGCAAATTTTATGTTAATTTTGTATGTGTTTTTTTAAGTTTAGGTACGGTAAGTTTGTAAGCGTGCACATAGAAGAGCGGCTAACAGTATGCAATACGCAATAGTTGTTCAAAACATATATCTCTATCATTTTTAAGACTACAGGTCTACTTCTGATACTATCTGTCATGATTTTTCTCTGTTAATATCTTTCTTAGTTATTTCTTTTTTATTTATTGGGAACTATTCGTATCCTCGAACAGCACAACTGCCTTGTTATAAAATGTAAACGGAGGATAGCGAGGCCAATACATATATAAGCAACCGGCGTATCATTCGTCTTGAGTGATAACGGAAAATTTTAAGAAACCGAAGTCAGGGTGACCGGACGAAGAATTGTAACCCACGCTCTTCCGGATACAAGATGGGTGTTTTACCACTGCTTCACAACACTTGGTACAGCTTCTCTTCGCTCTGTCGGTTTTAAAGTCTACACAGGATACAAAATGAACACAAGACCGCCATTTAACATAAATTAAGGGTTCGGCTGTAAAAAAGGATATTCAGAGAGAGAGAGTAAGTGTTAACAGGTGTAAAACATAGTGACATATTTTATTCATATTAGTGGAGCATCCCAATCTAAATCTCGACATGGAATGGAACATATGAACTAAAAATACATAAAGCACGTTACTTACTATGTACTACAGTTGATAAAACTGTTCTCTGTAAATGTCGCTTACAATTATTTACAGCCGAACCCCTCAATTGACCGGGCGTACTGTATGCTTTTCTCGGAACTTTCGTACTTTTTTTCACGAGTTACAATGCCCTCCCTATGCCCTCGTGATGCGACCGTCGAAATACGTGATTTTATTGTTATAAACGTTAAAGTATGGCATGCGTAAGTTTGAACAATTATATACTTACATATGATAAAACAGTTGCCGTAAAATACGTCCGGATCATGCTACAATATTTTGTAACTTTTCAGCAACAGCTGTTAACGAAAGTTGTAAGAAACGCATAAAAAATCAGCTTTGTACTTGAAGCAACCGTCTTCTTGAGAGAACAGAGCCTGCGAGGCATATACATATTTGGTTAATTTAATTTTTATGCGTTTATTTTGCAATATACAAACTTATACATAATTTATTGTTCAAATATTTTTTTTCTGACAAGTAGTCTACCATTATCCCAATCAGCGACGAAAACATTCATGCAAAGCGTTGGAATAAAATATTTTCAACCTACTTTTGAGAGCTTATGCAATATGAAAGAAGGACAAAATATTATTACATGAGTTTAATGTTAGTTAACTTAAGTGTGACATTTTCACAAACCATAAATATGATTTTTATAAATAATGTTTATCACATCAAACACTATCAATTTCAAGGATTTCACAACAAGCTAGTTTCAATGCCTTGCCGACACATCTGCAGCGTTGGTTCGTTGTAAGAAATTGAACATTATTAACTGCCCGTGTCTTGGGGTTCAAACTTCAAAGATCGGACTACTAACATCGCAATAATCTTATTATGATTTGTGCATTCAAATAAGCGACGGATGTGCAGAAAGAATCGTTGCCAATTATTAGTAAGAAAACCTCATATGCTCACGCAAAGTATTGAAACAAGGTGTTGCAAAATTCTATTCGCAAATATTTCCTGTTTTTAGCCACTGCATAACTTGCCATGCACCAAGTTACGAGTTCTTATTCATAAATCGTTATCACAGACGTCGTGTAACGTTATGTCGTTATTGGCGCTGTCCCACCTGATTTGGTCAGCGCTAACTCAGGTGTGCCACTAAAAAACGCTTTTGATTTGTCTGCAAACAGATAAACCAATAGTCTGCCAACCGCGCAAAGCGCAGGATTCTATATTACTTTGCAAAACACGTTTACAGAAATATTGTAGCGATTTTCCAGTATCTCTAATCATTGTGATTTGTAGAATTTGCAGTACGTTTAGATAACGGTGCTCAAACATAACTTTGTTTGAAATTTCCTTCCTTGATTTATAAGCTAGCCGTCGTAGCGTAGTCGGGTAGGCGCAGGTCTATGGTGCGAGAGGTCCTAAGTTCGAATCCTGGCTCGGGAATGGCGGTTGTGCTGTCCCTTCACCTCACTTCGCCCTCATCGGATCTTAAGAGTATTCTCTGCCAGTTTCAAATTCCGCGATTGACTCTTGGAAACAGCGTAGTGCTGAGCCAGGGTACAACGCTCGACGAGGGAGATATCGTCTCTATACGCAGCGCGTTAACCCAGCGTGCAAGGTTTATCGTAGAATACTTTTTCCTATTGGACTTGAAGCGGTGACCCTAAAACTTTATTCCGAATAGCATGAAGTCACAACCAATGCACGCATCCCGTTTAGTGCTTAAAAAACCCAAATCGTATTTGCCGAGTTGGAGCAGTCTAAGAAAGCCCGTTTTAGCTATTTTGAGAGGCTCCAAAATCGTGTTTCTAGCACGGGTGTTGAATTTTCAAAAAGTGAGAAGTGTAGTCTTCTGTTCGTAGATAGCCGCAATATGAAACATTTAAGCGGATTTGCGTAAAAAAAAGTACTCGTGTGACACACTACAAGACCGTATATACTCTACACTGTAAAAAAGTGTTTGTACTTTTACAAAGAAAAGCCTTGGAAACCCAGTTGCCAAAGAAATTCCTTGTAAAACTACAATGGTTATCCTTGTAATTAAATACAAAGTATATGTTTGTAAAATTACAAGCACTAGCCTTGTAGCTGTACTTTCAATACGAAAAAAAAAATTAAATATTCATTGTACTTCATAAATAACACTGAACTTATTTATCAAATAAATTTTGAATATAGGACGTATACAAGAGATTATTTTGAAAATATAAAACAGAAAATTCGGGAGGAGCTAAATTTCGAACCACTAACCCCCCTTAGAGTCTACGCATCTTACCCCTATTTTTTTATATTTAAAAAATGTTTGGTGCAGTGGCGAGACGGAAGCTTCCGCATCATCACTGCACCAAACATTCACCCCTTTTATGTGACTTTATTTGAGTGACCCCGGTAACTTTACTTGAGACAATTGGTATAGAGACAATCTTTGAGACCATCGGGACAAACACAAACTAACACCCAGCCAAACCTGGGAATCGAACCCAGAACCCCTCGCACCAAAGTCGGCCGTTCAACCAACTGAGCCACGGGGGGGGGGGGGGTCGGCACTGAGCCACGAGTGGTCGGCTCCCCTAGACCACTGTGACTTACTTATCGGTTGGCCTTTATTTATTTGTATACATTCAATATAAAGTTCGGTAATAATTCTTCCTTTTAAAGCACGCAATTAATATAAATATTCACTTTATTTCAGAAAATACTTTTCAGAGGTTGCGATCTTTGCATAATTAATTTCCGACGAACTTATTAGTTTTGTAGGCTACACATTTTTTCTAAGTTTTTTTTTTTGCAAACAAAATCCTTTAAACGTTATAAACTAATGATTTTAAATGAATATTTTCAACATTTACAAAAGTTTATAAAGATATGAATAAGTGTCTTGTCATTTATGTTACAAAATAATTTAGAGTGTCGGTATAGCTACAAGGAATTTCTTTGTAGTATTACAAAGTTTACCTTTGTAACTTCATAAACTAATGCATTTACAAGGATATTCTTTGTACTTTTACAAGGACTTGTAGAAGTACAAAGAATATCCTTGTATATTTTACAATTTTTTTTTAGAGTGTAGGTATTATAAAGACCGCCCTGTTAAAGGGGCAGTAAGAACCTCTCAGCTCGCCTTTCTTTATATTGTTTAGATTATAGGCGGTTCGGAATATAGTGAACACCCAGAAAAGCTCTGCTTAAGTTCTATTTTCAATAAATTCATATAGGCTATATCCGCGCGTAACGGTTAAACGAGGGAATTATCTTACCTCGTTGGACACAGCGCTTTGTTTTCGCGTGTAAGACGAATTGTACAGTCAATAGAAACCTGAATAGTTTGGTAAAAAAAGTTTATTTATTATATAAAATACAAGTATGGGATTTCAGTTGGTTTTTGAGTATTGTTGTAATTGAATAGTAAAATATACGGAACTATATTGCATTATTTCGCTACCAACCACACAAGGTAACTGTAGCTGATGTTGAATTATATGCATTAACGGCTAGGAAAATTTTTTGAAGGTTAAATTTTTAGTTGCAAACTAAATAAGTATTTTAGACATACACCATTGTAGCAAATGACGTGTCACAGAAAACCGGAGAATAGACACAACCAAACAGACGAGTAAAGAAATTCAATGGCGTGTGTCAAAAATACTTCTTTAGTTTGTAACTTCTCACCATTGTAAGAATCTTTAATATATAACTAAAATTTTTAGTGCTCACTTTATCCCGAACGACCTACACCTCATAAAGAAATATGAAACTGACAATAGAGGGCATTATAGGTACATCAGTGGGGAAGCGTGGACGTGATCCAAGGCAAGCAGTATGAGATCCGACTATACACTATGAGCAGGTTACAGTTGTGTTGCTGAGACCTAGGTGTATTACTGAGAACTTGTTCCTCGTCTCTTACATGCTACTGATAAGGGGTGAATCTGCTCCTACAAGTCGAGTGGTTACACAGGCAACTGAGAGTTTTGTATAGTCACTGCTAGTCATCGCTTGCCCTACAACACTTCACACTTTGCCACTGAGGTACATCCACTACTTGTCGTAGAGGTTGTTCACCCCGCAAGTTTAGGTTGGCTACCAAACACGTCACCTTCTGGTGGCAGCACGGTTGGCCGCCGGCACATCACGTGGTGAGGCACTTTGACGCGGGTAGAGGTAGCAGAAAGTTGGCACGGCGGTAACAAGGTTTGCCAAGGACTGCGCGGTCTGCGGGCCCAGGGAGACCCGGCCACATCTCCCTAATCGATCAAGTTCCCAGCCATTAAGTGAGGCATTCATCTCTGACAAGACGAAAGACCGCGTCTCATTAGGTTGCTAGGCAACAGGCCGACTTTGATCTTGCCCCCGGGCGTAACGCGCCCGGCTAGCTAGCCAGGCCGGCTTGCAACATATTACACAACGGTCACTGACACCCGGAGTTATCGTCGGCAAAACACCCTTCGTGAATAGCTGGGTGTGTAGTTCTCTAGCGTTATTTCAGTTAGTGTGAGTTAAAGGGGAAATAGTTTCCTTAAATTCGTGTTTTTAATTTAAATTTTCCATATCTTTATTGTTACGTTAATTATTTAAAAAGAAGTACTATGTAGGGAATAGATGACGTTTAGCAGTTATTTTAAAGTAAAATTTATGTCCACATCCAAACTGTTTTGATCTGTGTAACCGTAATAAGAGATGATCAAATTCGTTACTGATTTCAGTCTGACATGAGTAAATTTAGATAAATCAGCTCCGGTTAAATAATGGTATATGCCTCTACTAGCTCTGGAATCCAAAATTAAGTCATAAAAATTAGTGACAAGTAAGGAAGCATAAAATCAATGAATCAAGGAAAAAAACCTCCTTGATTTTATGTTATCCTGTTTACTTCGGACAGAGAAATTTACTGAGTTTGACGTCTCATTGACAGCGAGGTCATCAAAGATTGTTAAACACACCTGTACGCAAGGAGAAGAACTGGGAGAAGAATAGCCCATGGCATTTTGTTAAATAACTAATCCAGTGCCCCTGAAATAATTGGGGGGAACCATGAAAATACTAAATCAGGATAGTCTGAAACTGAGTTTAGACCCCGAATGCTACCTAGTGCACCATTGGTCCTATGCACAAGACGCTAATCTGGCGCGCAGGTTTTAAATTGGATGGAGTTATGCAGAAGGGAACCAACCCACAAATTACTGTGTCCATATAAACCTTGTAGAAACCACGTTTTCTTGCCTCTTCTTTTTATTCAAATATTGTGATGTATTACTTGTTTTTTTTTTTTTTTTTTCAGGATGTACTTCGTACCTTATTCTTCTACTTGGAATGGTTATCTCAAAGTATATTACTTTGTGGACTGGTTCCGTTCTGCATGACTCTATTCAATTATGGAACGTCAAGATGTGATCTTATAACAAAACGTTGGAAACATTGTACTAATGTTCAGGATATAACTGTATATAATCGTATCG
>PNEQ01131330.1:0-19275 GCA_003012365.1 Medauroidea extradentata
AGGCTGCTGCTGCTGTTCGCAGAGACATACTGCCACGACCACTTCAGACTGCGCATGTATGGAAACACAGGCGTGCAACAGTGCTTCACTGCTCGCGAGAATGAACGTTGCGCAGCGCACGTTCGTGCGCGGGCTCGTGCGCGCGCTCGCGGCGACGTTGCATTACACGGCGCAGCTCAGATGTGTACGCACCTTTAAAGAACCGATTAAAAAACCTTTTGTAAATGTACTGAACGAATATGCCGGATGTAATTTGCAGTATTCGCAGACCGCATTTATTTATTTGAGTAATCTGCAATACAAACACACGAAATTCTATGCAGTAGAAAGTGAATTAATGGTTAGACAAGTTAAGATTTAACTTAAAAATAAAAAAAACCTACCCGCAGTATAGTAAATTTCGGATCGATCAGACCGATAGAATATTGCTCACATTCAATTAAAAAAACTAAAAAAGAGATTTTTAAACGACTGAACATATTTCCTTCAATCATACCTAAGAACGCTCTCGATCAAGTCATCTTTCAAACAAAAAGAAAACTAAATCAAAATCGGTTCACTCGTTTAGGAGCTACGATGCCACAGATATACAGAAGCACAGATAGACACGTCAAACTTATAACACCCCTCTTTTTGCGTCGTCGTTGATACTTGTTGGAAAAACAAATTTATTTCATGTATATTTATCTGAGTATGTGACGGACAAATATTGTGTAGTACTTAGCAGACATATTGTGATCTGGAATACATTTCTCGTTTTCTACTGTTGTTTTGGCATAATGAAATGTTGCCGTTGCATTTAGGACTTTCTCAGAATAATCCTGTTTTCATTAACGATTCACTCAGTTACTGATCCATCTCTACTTCACGTCTCCCTCATCGGTAAATAAGATTGGATGCTAAATCATGTCCAAAATTATCATTACCACCATCAGCATAGTAAGTACCTAAAATGCAAATGTGTTTTCGTTTCGAATAAGAGTGCTTAACGTTTACTAGTTTCCTTACTCTTAAGACCACCGCCGACAATGTCTGCACACTGGTAGTGTGTAAAATAAACACGTAGCATTAGTGAATAACAGTAGATTAAGCTAGCAAAGAAAAAAATGTGTTAAAACACACATTGAATACACCATACATCTATATTTCGGTTTGCAGCAATAAGTGAGCTGTCTGTCATCTAGCTTAACTTATTGGCATTACATTAGATTTTCTTGTAGAATATTAACATTTGATATATTTTAATCAATAATCTAGCGAATGTACTAATGCAATGTACTGAAATTGCAAAGGATAAATTTCAGTACTGGGTGAAAATATTTCAACTCGTACATTTGTCAAATGCTGCAACTTAACAAAATTAGTTTAATTTCTGTCGCTATATTCGCACAAATACTACTTCGGAATTTCATAGTGTTGTTCTGTAAGTTGGGTTAATTTCTGTCTAAAGATAACGTAAGTTACTGAACTCAAATAGCCGCCCAATGCCTACCAATTCACTGTGCAAGTCAAGTGTCAATATTCAAAAATACTTTGTCCATTTAAGCTGAAAACAAAATCTGCACCTCCCCCCAAAAAAACTGTATTTCGTCGTTGGCACCGAACATCTTAGTCAATAGATCATTAACGATAGAAAATCCCTCTATAAACTGGTTTTATATTTCTTATTTTCGTAAAGTATAATATGCTTCACAGTATAAAATTTCGTCGAACTACTGTTAAAATATAGAAATCTGAGAACCCGTAATTTTTAGTTGCCATCAGATACCTAACTATATTGCTTGTCTTTAAATAATTTTTCTGCAAAATTAAAAAATGCCACGCTTACATTACATACAAACATAATGTTAACGAGCAGTGCCTATGCATTTTAGTAATATTTCGTAAACAATGTTATGTATAATATGCAGTGGGTGGTAAAGGGCGGGGAGAGAGTAGACTTTTAATCTGAGAAATCATCTTGGTATTGGCCTAGAAGGATTATGAAATCATGAGAAATCTAAATAAGGTATTTTTAGATTGTGATTTGAATTATATCCTGAATACGGTTTCAGTTTATTGTGCCGTTTCACGAGGTAGTATTAAAACATTTAAAATATATGGATACTAATTTACATATTCAAACGGCATGTTTATGAACTACGTTTTCTACTGTTCGTAGCTAGGAAAATTAGGTAAACACTACAGTAATTAGAAACGATGTGCACATCAACTTCATAAATGAAACACCAAATCAAAATATATTAAGTATAAATTAATGTATTTAGCGAGCTTGTCCACATAACACGTGTATGTATAATTGTAATGGTTCTGATTTATATAGGCCGATTTATTCAAAGGACGTTTTGTTGCTATTGTCAGTTCAGAGTCAATTGAAACAAGACTGAATGTTTAACCCATACTTTTGTTTTCTGTAACAGTACAACATTTAGCGACTAGATATGTTGTACGATTTTTCACTGGAAATTTGGTTGTATCCTATTTACTGATAATGAAACAGAAAACGAAAGATTCGGTAACAGATTAAATAAGATTTCTCATTTCTCGGTTTTATCAGTACAATGAATAATCAACATGTAATTTAAAACAATAGTATATTATGTAAATAAACATTGCAACAATTTCACACGATTGTAGTTTACATGTAGTATTCTTTTATTGTTACCCGAGGAAGTATGCTTCTGTTTTAGTTTTTGTTAGTGTGGCATTTTATTAAGTATTAAGTATTTAATACTGTATGTTTGCGATTAAATTTTTCTGGTTGCTTTGTGATGGTTTTTTTTTGCAAGCTACTATCATGTATGCCTATTTATACAGTTTTCATAGCTAACTTGATGATAAACCAAATTGTTTTAATTTTTTTATTCATGCCGTCTGCACATACATTAATAAATTCACTGTCATTACTCGCCAAAACATATTTATTATATGCTGGAAGAAATTTAGAAATATCTAAAACCTGTAAATTATCGATCATGGTACACTGTTCTCATATTTCGCACGGGCCTAGTGATGTGTGTATCTAATTATCGAGTAACTGGTTGCAGGTTTAAGTGACATGAGGTATGTCGACAATTTACTGTCAATTGTCCTTCGTATTTTGGCTTTACATGGCTTTACACACATCTAGATAAAATGTCTAATATTCCCGTTTCCTGACATTAATATGTTTCGCACTTGTCCATGTGCAAACTCCAGTTCAGTAGAATTTTCATGTTTCATAAGCGGGTGATTTTGATCTGTTGTTACTAATTACACTGGTCAACGAAAAAAAATTTTTTTTGCTGCCAAAACTTTAAGAACCGATTTAAAGAATATCAATGGTGCTGATTCCAAAAATGGCTGCCAATTTCTCAAATTGGCTCTAGTTTGGAAGATACCATGCTGTGCAATTTTCGGGTGGGGTGTGGTGAAGTCTACATATTTTTCCACCGACTACGGAATATCTCTGGCTATATACAGTGAACTGTGCCATTTGGAAGAGTTCGTTCTGCTAATGGACTTATCCAGCGGTACTTCCCCGAGTCGTATTGGGTTGCACCTGTGATGCGCTGTAGACGTGTGTGTGTGTTTAGTTGAAGGTAAGATATTGCTATGCTGTCATAGTGTGTTTGGTCGGAGGTTGCAGTGTGAGACTGTTGAGTTGAGTGGAGATTGTGCAAGATTGTGGTAATGTGTTCAACCCAGAAATTGACACAAAGCGAAAAGGTGAAAACTGGATTGTAAGTACGTATTCCATTGTGGCGTTAGATCGATGTGTGAACTAGTAACGTTATGATTTGTTTAAAGTGTTGGGAATTTGTGTGTGAGAACCATAGCTGTGTTTCAGTAAGTAAATGAAGAGATTTGGACGGCTCTTAACAGCTAAGGTCTTGAAGAGCCGATGACAGGTGACATGATGTGAGCATGGAGTGGCACCGGGGTGGGGGAAACTGGAGAACCCCGGGAAAACCCGCAGGCCAACGGCATCGTCCTGGCACGATTCCCACATGCGAAGATCCGGGTGATCCCAGCGGAGATCGGACCCGGATCGCATTGGTGAAAGGGTAAAGTCCTGATCACTAGACCGCCGCGGCCCCAACTGTGCCGTAACTTGGAATTGAAGTAGTAGATTTGGCCAATGCGAGCATGTTTAAAGGAGTCGCTGATCTGGTCTGCGAGTTATAAGAAGAATAAATCCTATGTGAAAGACTTTACATGTTAATTTTCTGTTATGGCGTATTCCCAGGCATTAAGATGTTCCCTGAGATAGGAGAGAGAGAGCCCAGTCTAGTTAAGATAGTCTAAAGAGTAATGGATGGTGCTTATTAAGATCAGTCATGCAGTTTTTTTTTAAGAAAGTTACACAATTTTGTGAATGCCTTACATTTTGTAAAATTGTTGACACTTTTTCCCAGAACAGTAACGAGTTCTTCTTAATAAGGCTGTTTGATATACAACACTTATGATGAATACTGCCAGAATATAGAAGTGCCTTATTCTTACGGTGCTTTTTTCAGACCAGCATGAGTTCTTCACGAAGAGGCTGCTTGAATGGCCCTAATGTATACTGCTACATTTGTGGCGAATATTGCCAGGAGAAACAAAGAAAAAACATTACAGACTTGTCAAGCAAGCATATCTGGCATATTTTGGAATGAAACTCGGAGATCAAGATAAGTCTTGGACTCCCTGTGTGGTTTGCAAGACATGTGTAGAAAATCTACGTCAGTGGAAGAATGGAGCAAGAAAAGGATTAAAGTTTGGTGTGCCTATGATGTGGAGAGAACCGAGAAACCACCACAGTGACTGTTATTTTTGCGTTGTGAATGTTAAAGGTTTCAATCGTTATTAGAAACGTAAATGGGATTATCCTGACTTGGAATCAGCAAGGCGACCTGTTCTACATAGTGAAAATATTCCTATACCCGTGTTCACTACACTTCCTGACCTTCCTGTCTCTGATGTTGAAGATACACGAGAATTGCGGTGCAGTGCAGGTGTAAGCAGTGCCAGTGACTATGAAGACAGTAGTTCTTCAAGGAAACCATTCTCCCAGGAAGAAGTCAATGATTTAGCTCGAGACCTTAAGTCCATCGAAGCAAGATTCTGAACTGTTAGTATCTAGATTAAAAGAACTGCATAACGTCTGACTGTAAAATAACAATTTTTCGGTCAAGAGAGACAGCCCTTCTTCCATATTTTATACAAGATGAACTAGTATACTATAGCAACATCCCTTGGCTCGTTCTCCAAATGGGGGTACCTGAATACAGACCAGAATATTGGCGACTCTTTATAGACAGTTCTAGCAGAAGCTTGAAGAGTGTTTAACTGCACAATGGAAATATTTATGCGTCTATTCCAATTGGTCACTCAACCAAACTAAAAGAGGAATATGAAAATATAAAACTGCTCTTACAGAAGTTAAGATACCATGAGCACCAGTGGTCCATGTGTGTTGATTTGAAGATGGTGAACTTCTTACTTGGGCAGCAAAGTGGATACACTAAGTACCCTCGTTCCATATGCTTGTGGGATAGCAGGACAAAACAAGATCACTGGAAGAAAGTGGTATGGGCTTCAAGAGAACATATGACTGTAGGTGCATCAAACATAATTAAAGAACCACTTGTTGACAGGGAAAAAATCATTCTCCCCCACTCCATAAAAAGTTTGGACTTATGAAACAATTTGTTAGAGCCCTAGACAAAAGTGGTGAATGCTTCAAATACACTTGCAGATTTTTCCCTGCTTTGAGTTTGGAAAAAATTGAAAAGCTGGAATTTTTAATGGCCCTCAAATTCGACAACTCATCAAGGCTCCATATTTTATAAATTCCATGGCTGTTGTTGAAGCATCTGCCTGGAACAGTTTTGTCATTGTCATTAAGAACTTTCTGGGTAACCATAAATCTGACAACTATAAAGAACTCGTACAAAAAATGCTGCTAAACTTCAAACAAAATGTGTGTTGACCAGTGTTATTAATGTGCTTACATGCACTGTGTTTAATACTACACTTTCATTTTTCACAAATTCAGTCTGTAGTTTTCCACTGATTTCAGACTACGCAATTTCAGCCAGTGAAATCAGCGATAATTCGTTGGCATTAATATTCACTGATTACAATTTTGAGTACGCTAATATGTCATGTCGCCAATATTATGACATTCAGACTGAATTATTTTAACATCCTACTTTAACTGATTGGGAAGATCTCACTACAAAATAACTATCAATAAACACATATCTAAAAACACTCCATAAACGAAGACTATTACAGTTTACTAGCAAGTTTGCAACAAGATAACTGCATAGTCTATCTGCGAGTAATGTAACTGTTACATCGGGGTTTATAGGACATGAACTGCTGAAAATGACAAATAAACAAACAATTATAAAATTGTGAGTATGTAATATAACCACATTAAAATACTGCAACTTATACTGAAGAGCGATAACTCTAAATATAGACAGCCCAGATTTGATTATTTACATCCAGTTTTATTTAGCATCAGTATAGGTAGCGGTAATAATTTTTCTTCGGTTATTTGGTATACGCTATGTGTATCTGTGTAATTTCTCATTAATGACAACGGAATTCTATTATACCTGCTATAATTTTCAGAAAGATTGCTTTCAAATTAAATGAAAAGTTTTGTATTGCCTTTCCTTGACATCACTTTTTTTTATATGTTCGTGAGTTGCACTTTCAAAATAACGATATTGTGTTGCGGAGTGCTACGATGAAAAAACTGGAAAGAAACTCACTGTTGATTAGGCAATTCACAAAATTAGAGAAAATGCCTTTCCAACAATTCTACCGGAGTGTCCTGCTTATCTGAGCAGCACAAGGAACAGTCGGGAAGATCCAAGTAGCAAAAAAGTTAGACTTGAATTTTCGCAGATTGAAGCTAGTCTTGCAGAAAGTATTCGGACACAAAAAGAATACGAAAACAAGTTTTGTTTTGATTCTGTAGAGAGTTTGTTGAAATGTCTTAAAAATATAACATTAGACGACTCTTGGTCACTTATTCGAAAATCTGAAGGTATCTGTTTTGTTAATTTAAACTTAAGTCCGTACCCACATGTAGTCTCATCGGTAGTTGTATCTGAAGATTCACAGGTGACGGTATTCCAAAAACATGTTGCTTTACGTAAATGGGGAGACCATGTATTTCCCCAGAAAATTAACAATGTTAATATTTTAGTTGATTTAATGTCATCTCTCCTTGAAACTAAGCCAAGTTCAGAAGACACACTGCAAAACTATTTAACATATGTGCAAGACAATTTAACTGTAGTAAAAGAAGAAGTGGGAGAAGGTTTAAAAGATAAGGTGTAATTTGTTTCTGAACAGTTATCTTTGCTCACGTGCCATAAGAATAAAAACAAGTTTAGCACATACTTTTTAATATTTTGTTCTCTTCTATTTTCAATATCTCCACATGTGTACAGATTTATAAGAAGCAGTGGCTTCTTTACTTTACCACACAATGCGACTTTGCGTAGAATTTGTAGTGTGTACAACGAGAATCCAAGTTTTGAGAGAGTCGGCAGTAACTTTATGTGCGTCAAACATAAATTTTCTTATTAAAAACCAAGTGAAAAACATGTTGTACTAATGATGGACGAAGTTCACTTAAAATCTTTCCTGGATTTCAAAGGAGGTAGTATTCTTGGAGCACCACATAAGTGAGGAAGCAGCTACTTCAGCATACATATTTATGCTCCAAAGAATTGCATCAGGTTACAAAGACGTAGTTCATATTTTGCCAGTAAAAAAATTGTAGCAGAATGTCTGTTCGACATCTTATCGAAGATTATTCACTGTTTGGAAAACATTGGGTTCTCTGTAATACGCGTGTCAAACGAAAATAATGCAATAAATCGTCGAGCTATGTCCATGTTTTCTAGCAAGAGAGAGGTCAGCATTGTATACCCCCATCCAACAGATCCAACTCGGCCTTTGTTTTACATTATTGACTCCATTCATAATTTTAAAAATGCACGAAATAACTGGATAAACCAGAAAAATGAAGGCAAATGTATTATTTATCCACCTTTCAATGAAACACAACAACAAACATTTCCCACAAATATCGCCTCTTTTGAAACACTCCGGAAACTTTTTAATATAGAATTTAGTAGCTTGGTTAAATATGTACACACTTTACCCGAGAAGGCGTTGTTCCCAACATCACAGGAAAGGCAAAGTGTAAAACTTGTTTTCCAAGTGTTTAACTACGCATTAGCAGAAGGGCTGGAAATCGATGTAATTAAATATTCCTTACCTCATGTTTCCTCCACTGCTGAATTCATTAGGATAATGTGCAGATAGTTTGACATAATGAATGTTGGGCAGATATTCAAAGGAAAACACAAATTAAACCCATACCAAGAACCCTTCACTTCAGATGAGATATAAAAGTAATTTTCTTGAACCACTTTATAGATTGGCTACAGAACTGGGAAAACTTCAAACCTTCATCAGGATTCTTCACACGAGAAACATTGATGGCTCTCAAACACACGTTTTATGCAGTTCTTGAAATTGCGAGATATTGTTGTCAAGAGTTGGGCATGAAATATGTACTAACAACAACGTTGCAAACTGATGCGTTAGAACACCGTTTCAGTCGGTATAGGCAGCTTGCTGGTTCTCAGTACCACATTTCTGTTGTACAGCTCTGCGAGTCTGAAATGAAACTACGCATCCAAAGCTTTCTCCCTCTACTGCTGTTTTTTGAACTCGTCAGAGCATGGAAGATTGCCTATATCCCCAGTTGAGACAATAGATCTTGACGACTATGTTGAAGACAATGACAATGCAAGGAGTTTCCAAAACTTGATAACAGTAACTGAAGAGGACTTAACACGTTTGAAAGACAGCCTTCCTTGTCTCGCACATGTCGCTGGATATTATGCAAACTCAGTGCTAAAAAAACTTTCACGTTCGTACTGCAGGGATAATCTCGTAATTGATAGAGATTTGAAGGTAACGACAGCCTAATACTTATAAAATCGTTAGATAGGGAAGGTTTGAAATATCCATCTGAGAATACACTTACGAGTTGTTTGTAACACTTATGTGGTAATTTCAAAATTACTCTGTAAAGGAAATGAGAAAGAATGTTTAAAACTTCCGAATCAAAGAAGAGTTGCATGTAGCATTGTATTTTATATATTAAATGACATAGATGAATTGATTGTTGATTCGCACTGTCCAAAAGGTCATAACCCAAAAGTTACATGTAATATCATTACTTGGTCGTCATGCAACATATTTCTACGGAATTATTGTAAAAATAATCAATAACTCGTTGACAACCAAAAAAATTTCTGGGCGAAAAATTAAAACATTAAAGTCATGAAGGCGTTGTTTGGTGCTTTATGTAAAATGTAAAATAACTGTGGCTATCTAGTTTTCATATTGTATCTCTACACTGTTAGAATGCTTGTAGGTGAAATTAATGTTTATTAATTGTCTCGCCAAGTGTGAATATATGTTATTTGTAGGGGGGGTGCGAATATTCGAAAATGCAAATAGTTGCGAATATCATTTTACAAACTATTCGCTCTCGAAGTTCCAATACCACATTTACAAATTGCGAATAATTTCGTCCACAAATCTCACGGTTGTTTTCGGTAGTTACTTACGAGCGGAACATGCAACTGTATTTTATTACATAAGAAAGTTACCAAATCATTTTAGCTCACGTATGACATACACATAAAAGTTGCAAACGCGTTTTAATACAGCAATTGGCAAGTAAACAATTAATTTAGATTTGCTGCAAATAAATTTCGTGTTCAGCGAGAAGCATTTATGTACACTGAGTTACATATATTTGAAGTGAACATTGTTTTCGTTTTTAGAAACCTGTCACTGCAGTAATGTAATAAAAACTTGTTTAATTAATGTGATGCACTGTGGTAAATTTATGCTTGCAATGTTCTATGTATTTTTGAGTGTTGACATTCATATCCAAGCGTTCAAACATTTTCTTTACAAAATCCAAGCGTTCAAACATTTTCTTTACAAAATCCAAGCGTTCAAACATTTTCTTTACAAAATCCAAGCGTTCAAACATTTTCTTTACAAACGATTACGTAAATTGAGCAAACGGAAGTCATGCGAAGACGAAGAGGTGAATAAGTGTTATCCTTTTTCAACCGTCTGGTGTATTTATCAAAGCAGCCTAAAGAGCATTAATGCTTTTACGTTACTCTTAAAATACTGTCCTTGATCTTTGAGTCAATTTAAAGTTAGTTATTATTACCGATTGCGTTTTATTAAAGACGACGAAAACCGCAATCGCAGCTATTCAGGAAAATGCATTTGGGGGGGGGGGGGGTTAGATAACTTCTTTATTGATCTAAAAATATTTCCGTGACATGCAGTAATGAATGCAATTACATTTGATAACATGTGTCACTTGGCACCAAAAAGTAGGATTTCTTTTCAAACTATCATAGCTGTAATAATAAAGTTTGGAGGCCCCTCACAAAATTTAGATTTAGGGTCCAATAGTGGCGCTGAATTTCTATGGAGATTAAGATGTTGATGCAGCACTGGGGCATTTACGTATATTTAACGAGACGTTAGAAAATATACTAAAGTTGTTAGTTTCCGCCAAATTTAACTCCTCACTTCTATGTTTTTCTAGGTTAAAAGTAAAATAATTGTGATAAACAAACCTAATATATGCATAATACAACATACAATGACACCAATTCCAAATATGAATTCTCAAACTTTTGAGTGCCCACCAGTATGTATACGATCTCGAAACGGTAGTTAAATTTCTAATGAATTATTTGTTTTGACAATTTAATAAGTTTCATGCGAGATAACTTACCGAATGTAGACAACCATGTCACAGACAATTTGGTCTCAATTATATCAGCATTGCATTAACATTTTCATCCATAGAGTATATGTTGCACATATATATTTTATCATACATAGTCTAACATCAATGGATGAAGAGCATAAATACCTACATTAACTTAGTTTTACATGAATTAGTAGTAAGAAACTAATGAGTCTAATTTTTTTAAAGTCTACACTTGCCTCCGCATATCTCACGGTATCTGTAAAATGCACAAGCAGAAGTTGCAAACTAGTTGCTACTTACCATTGTGAAAATTATCTGTAAAAAGCTATTGAACTTATGTTAGGACTTTATTATTTATTTGTGTGTTAGTAATGGCACGAGTAAAATTATGTACACAAAAAACCAAAATAAATATTTACTAATAACAATAAGTGCCTGAAAGCATTCGCACTGTATTAGAAAATATTCGTTTTTAATATGAAAATATTTGAAGCCAAAAATTCACTATTCGCACACCCATTAATGTTATTGTTATGTGATAGTAATTTGTTTTGGTGAAGACTAATTTGCTCATGTCGTGTATAATCGAATTATGTTGTTTTTAAAGTTATTATTTGTAAAGTTTCTATTATTTAAAATGATAAGTATGTTGTTACATAATGAGTGTTTGAAAGATTTTCATAAATTGTGGAAACTGTTTTCATGTGCAACCAACCTCTGAAATCATATTTCATAAATTATGTATTGTGTCTAAAGATAGGAAATTTTGTGATTCCGTATTTTTATTGAGTTTGTATATCTCTGTACCAATGATAAAGCTGCTTTGAAGAAATACCCTTAATTAAAATAAACGTAATTTGTGCATGTTGAATTAATGTCACTGCTTAGTAACAGACAACGCTAAAAAATTGTTTTCTTCCCATTTATTTACTAAGCCTAAAAAGGTGCTAGGGTTGAGAATCTTTATGTGAGCCTGTTTTTACAAATAAATTTTGACAGTAAAATTTTAATCTTTGCCTTTCTATTAGTTATGAATACAACTGTGTGTAATATATTATTGTTCAACATTAAATATATACGTGTTAAATATTTTCAAGACTATCGAGATGGAATAACTGATAGTATTTTTGTGTATCTTAAGTGGTAACGTTACAGTATGTGTGTATTGTATGCTAAATATAACTTATGAATAATTTATTGATAACTGGTACCGTTTAGAGTGTCTTCAAATTTTTGTCGTCTGACACGCACCAAACATCCGTCAAGTGGTTTTGGCTCTCATTGCCATCTACTGTCATTAATACATTTCTATTTGCCTTTCCATATGCCATTATATATATTCATTGTTGCCAACAAAAATCTTCACTGGACACCGGAACTTTTCGTAGTTAAAGAGTAGCTCTTTTCTGTGTGACATATGCTGTGATGCACATGAGTCTGCTAGCCATTGTTCATTATCAACAGTTATATCTACCGAGCAAGATAAAGCGCTTCCATTTTTTTTCTTTTCTTTAAAAACATTCATTTTACTAGAACACGGGTTACCGTCATTTTTATTTAGGCAATTTTTCGCAAGATGTCCGATTTCATGACATTGGAAGCACAACACTTTCTTATTTACAGGTTTAATTTTCTTTAGCATTTCATTTTTTTGCAGTAAGGGCTTCATCCTGTTTAGACTCTCTCTCTCAGGTAGTCTCATTTCAATTAGACAAAATCTTTCTTCCAACAAATTAATCGTTCGGTCAGCCACTTGTATACATTCCTATACCGATTCGAATTCAAAATATTCAACACGAAGTGTAGACATTACCCTACTCGTTAAATGCAAATCTGGTAACCTTGTTAAA
This sequence comes from Medauroidea extradentata, assembly GCA_003012365.1. Taxonomy (NCBI): domain Eukaryota; kingdom Metazoa; phylum Arthropoda; class Insecta; order Phasmatodea; family Phasmatidae; genus Medauroidea; species Medauroidea extradentata. Next base: position 12,673 of record PNEQ01131330.1, read on the forward strand.
CTTTCCAGTTCATGATTCAGATCCTAAAAGTTCTTTTGCAGGTTAGCGATATGTGTTGCAATATCTTCAGCTGGATATTTGTTAATAAAGAAAAAATTCTTCCAGTAATTGATCAACTTTTAAACTTGAAGATTGTTCATAATTTGATAATAATTGGTTTCATAGTTCTCAAAATGTGTGGTATGTTGTTAACTCACAATTCGTATCATCCGTTGAACTGATCAATATTAATTGCGCAAGTGCGTCCTTTTTCTTTAAAAAAAAATTAATGTTAGGCTCAAATGTAATCTGTTTTTCATCCTTAGGTTCTAAATTAGGATTTACTGGTTTCACCTCGATACCATATATTAGGGCCATACAGTCATGAAGCAATAACATCAACACAATTTGCCTTTTCCATTTTGGCTAGTTCTTTCCATTTAATTTGTAAATGTTTAGTTTTAAATCCATTTTATAATCACTTAAAACATAATCTAAGCTTCTTATGCAGTCTCCTAACTGTACTAAACTTAAAAAATATATTCACTTACCAGCTGCTATATTGTTCCGCTGCTACTAATTTTAAATGCTCTACGATGATAACTAAGTAGCCACGTAGGATTTTAGACAAAATGAGTTGTGTAGAAAAAAAGGTTCGTGTCAAGAAAACTGCTGTCAAACAACGTGAAGTGATGCTGGAATATATGAACAGGCACCTAGAATTCTTGAGAAGAAAGTTTTCGGCTTCTTTCACTAAAGTAAAAGAAGAGAAGATGTGGGCCGAGTAAGCGGATAAGGTGAATTGTCTGGCTTGCGGTCCACCAAAATCCGTTTCCCAGTTAAGAAAGGAAAGTTCTTGTTACTTTTTATGTGTTGTTTAGACACTAAAAATTTAGTAATATTATTGGTACAGTTATACGGCAAATTAACCCTCGCATAGTGCAATCCCTTCTTGTATTAAAAGTACAGTCAAGTTAGGGGAAAAAATGGGTTGCTTAGACAAAATTGCAACACAAAAGATCTTGGTACCAAAATTTAGAGAAAAATGAGCTGAACAACGTATCCAAAATTCACCAAAATCGCCTTAGGGAAAATAATATTATTAAGGTCGATATGTTATTGTTTGTTCCACATATAAAACGTTATTTGTGTGACTTGCTTAAAGTGTTCCCTCTGCACATCTAAATTATATATATATATATATATATATATATGCATGCATAGTTATGTGGGCGTATGTTAATTTTAGTCTGGGTAAGAATAAATGTTTATTATTTTTTTTATTATTTGTTACAGAACAAAATTGAATCCCACTGCGTTATATGTAGAGAGATCATTAACGAAAGTGACAATGCTCCCACTTTGACGCAGAAAGGCGCCGACTGTATAAATGCCTCTGCTCTTATGCGGGGTGATAGTTTAAACGCCCATCCAGGATATAATGTGCATATGGAATGTAGGCGAGATTACTGCGATAAAAGAAGAACTGCCAACTTTGTCAAAAGAAAGAGTCAAAGCGCAGTGGAATCTGAGTTACCCAGATTACTTAGGTCTACAGATACGTCCAGTGAATTATCAGAAGAAGCAGCTTACTGTAAGTGTTTATTTTGTGGAGAATTTGTTTCATCCAAAGTTGGACACAATGTTGGGGGAATGACAGATGGAATGAAAGTTCGAACATATGAATTCCAATCTTCTGTTACGGAGATTTGCCGCGAAAAAAGTTATGAATGGAGTATGATTGTGTTTGGCCGGATGAAAGCTACAATTGCAGACTTACACTCCGCTGATACTGTATACCACAGAAGCTGCTCTGTAAACTTTCGCACAGGAAGAAACATTCCTGAAAAGTACTCAAAAACGGATATTAGTGACTCTACTAGCTCAACAAAGCGACGCAAGACAGGAAGACCTCACGAGATTCGCTTACGAGCCTTAGAGCAGGCTACAAAATGTTATGATGCAAATGATGACGAGCAAATTACAGTAACAATGATCCGCGATAAAATGGAGGAACTGCTTCTCGTATCTGATTTGGAACCTTACTCTACCAAACACTACAAAACGCATAACTGAAGATAGTTATAGTAAAAATTTTATTATAACAGACATGCAAGGAAAAAAAGACATTACATTTCGAGATACAACAAATTCTCTTCTACGCAATTATTATAAGCTACCAAGAAATGTTGATGCTGAGAAAGAAGGTATGCACTTGATACAAGAAGTGGGAAAAATTATTGTTAACGAGAGTAAGGTTACTAATACATCAAAAAAGGAATATCATGGACTTGAAGGCCTTACAATTGATGCCAGCCTTGAATTTGTTCCTCCATCTCTTAGACTTCTTCTATCCTGCATCTTACCAAAGCAACATTCTATTCTTAACATAGCAGCTTTTGGACAAACTATCATGCAGGCTGCCAGGCCACGTGCAATGATGGCACCAATGCAAATAGGGTTGGTTATTGAAATGCATCATCACTTTGGTTCGCGTTTCTCAATTGACATCTTAAGCAGCCTTGGTTTCTGTTCGCCGTACAACTAAGTACTCACGTTTGAAAAATCTGCTGCTGTACTCAAGAGCAGCCCATGGAAGGAGTTTCTAAAGATGGAGTCATTCAGTACATTGTAGATAATGTGGATCATAACATTTGTACAATCGATGGCCACCGTACTTTCCACGGAATGGGTATCATTGCTGCTGTAACACCTGCATCAAAAAGAAAAAAGTGTACAATTCATAGATTGGAAGTTTCGTCGGATCAATTGATAGAAGAGGGAATAATTGCTTTTAATTTATATAAGAAGCCACGAGAAAGTATCGGACTGTCATACAAAGCATTACCGTAACTCCTAGCAGAAGATTAGTGTAAGAGCCTCGACCACGTGTGGTACACATCATGCGTCTTCCATCAGACAAGGCCAACATGGCAAACATTTATGGAAACCATTCACAAGGGGTAACATTTCGGGAAGGCGACTGTCTATTTTCTTCCAATGATTGACCATATGCTTAACGATATAACATGTGTTTTCTCGACATTGTTGTACATAAGCAAGGAAGCAAAGAAGAAGAATGCGACATTCAATAATACATTCCTAGCATCCGTTAAGTAATTTGAAAAATACTGTGTTCTTACTTGGAGGCTTCCATACTAGGATGAGTTTCCTCGGCTACATTGGTTACTTTATGCAGGATTAGCCGAGGTATTTGAACAAATATGTGCATGCAATACAGTGAAACATATGAGTAGGAAAGCTGTTTCACGTGCTATGCGTGGGCATGACATAGTCGATCAAGCTCTGAACATACTGTTTACAGCTGTATCATATGACATGAAAACTGACGAATTACTGAAAGTCAAGGAATATCCTTCAGATTTCAACCAAGTGGGTAATTTGTTCACTGGTTTACTTGACAATACTCATAATAGCGAGGATGTCAATACTTCTGAGGCTTTGGATAGAATACTTGAAAGACAAAATCGAATGAGGTTGCAACTTGAACACAAACGAACTGCAGCATTATAGTTCCGATATATGGAAAAGGTCACCATTCTAAAATGCTTCATTCGAGCCGAAAGAACTGGGAATTGGCACCTGTACTTTAAAACATTAAATTACATGTTACCATACTTCGCAGCAGATGGACGAGACACTACCCCGGGAAGTTAACAGATGAAGACATTTCAACTATTAGGAACCACATTAATGCTTTTTCTCGTGAAAATAGTCATTATAGCAGAGCTAGATCCAGTAAGGAATATTTAAGTCCTGACCTGAATGTAGCTAGAATGCATTCGCATTACAAACTGATGTACCCACAGTCAACTGTAAGTTATATGAGTTATCGAAATGTCTTCCTCGGAGATTTCCCTCATCTGTCTTTACAGAGACCTAGGAAGGATACCTGCAAAACGAGTGATTGCTTGAATATTGAGGTAAAAACCCGGAGCCCCAGGATCCAAAAGAACAAAAATCAGGCAGGAACTTCACAACAGGAAAGCAGAGAAAGCACATACACTTTTGAAGAGTGACATAGCTGCGTCACAGCTACCTGATAGCAACACATGCTGTGTTTCAATGGATTTAGAACAGGTTATGTTTGTGCCTACACTTACTCATTCTGAAATGTTTTATCGTCGTCAGTTGTCTTGCTACAACTTTGGCATATCTTTAGGGGACAGACAGCATTCATACATGTGTATGTGGGATGAAACTGTTGCTGGGAGAGGCAGTAATGAAATAGCGTCATATCTTCTGAAGGTATTGAATAGTTAGGTTACAAACAAGTATAGACTTATAGTATGGAGTGATAACTATGTAGGGCAAAACAAGAACCGAATCATGGTTTTTCTGTTCCTTTTTTTTTTGTGTATATTGGACTATTTAAGTACGTCGAGCAACGGTTTCATGTAAGTGGACACAGCAGTAGTACAGTAGTAGGGAATAGGGCAAGCTGGCACAGGGGCTGGGGGCTGAGGAGCAGAGGAGTCACTGATGACGCAATCAAGATGGCCGCTGTGACGTCACTGGCCGCCATCTCTGATGGCGTCACAGTCCGCCATCTTGTTTTTGAGTCCGCCATGTTTGCTGACGTCATGTCCACCATCTTGTTTTTGGTTTTTGGATTTTCCAAATTTGGTCTTTCCAAATTTGATTTTTTGATTTTCAAATTTGTTTTTCGACTCTCACTTGTTTTTCCCGCTGCTACGCAGCCGCCATGTTTGTTTACATTGTCTGCTTGTGACGTCACATTTTTTTTCGTCTTCTGCTCGTGACGTCATGATTCCATCGTTGGCTGCTAGGCAGTGCTGCAGTCGCCATGTTTGTTTTCTTCATCGTCTGCTAGGCGGCACTAGTGTCGCCATGTTTTTCTCCATCGTCTGCTAGGCGGCGCTGCTATCAAGTGCTGGGCGCAGCCATTTTTGTTCCAATGTTTACTTCTGACGTTGGAAGGTAGAGTGCGCTAGTGTCGCTGCAGATAAGGGCCAAGTTCCAAGTGTCTGTATATGGGGAATTGAACCTTATGATTTTTTAAAGTTCAAAGTTAACTAAAAAATCCTTTGCCGGGTGCGGGATGCGAACCATCTAACTTTGGGTTAGCAGTCATGCGCTCTAGTCAACTACACTACGAGTGCAGACATGAAATAGTAAAGTTGATAAGTTGTATATGAAGTATTAATATTTTTTTTAACTCTATAGACATACCTATGCCTACTAGTTTTTAAATTAAAGTTATGGGTTTAAATTAAAATTTAAATTGAACTACTTGACATGGATATGTCAATTTTTTTTTCGTTTATAGTTAATGGTTGTGCTAAAGACATACCTATGCCAACTGGTTTTTAAATTAAAGTTATGGGTATACATTTTTTTCGTGACTACTTGACATAGATATATTAATATTTTTCTCTTATGGTCATTGGTTGTGCTAAAGACATACCTATGCCGACTAGTTTTTAAATAAAAGTTATGGGTTTAAATTTTTTTCTTGACAACTTGACATATATATGTCTAATATTTTTTCGCTTATGGTCATTGGTTGTGCTAAAGACATACCTATGCCAACTAGTTTTTAAATAAAAGTTATGGGTTTAAATTAAAGTTTGAAAATATTTTTTTCTTGAACTACTTGGCATGGATGTGTCTAATATTTTTTTTTTTTCATTTATAGTCATTGGTTGTGCTTGGGACATACCTATGCCAACTAGATGTTAAATAAAAGTTATGGGTTTAAATTAAAGTTTTTCTTGAACTACTTGGCATGGATATGTCTAATATATATATATATATATATATATATATATATATATATATATATATATTATTCTGAAAGTTATTGTTTTTTTTAATTCACACGTATGACTATTTGTATTTTTTTCTAAGTTTTGACCTGTATGAATGGTCTTATGTTTATTTCGGAGTCTCCTCTTCTCTCAGCAACCAGGAACTGTCAGGAACATCTTTTTTTCTTTTTAGTGTACAAGTTCAAAAACAAAAATATATTTAAAGTGTATTTACAACGAGGCATATGCTATAAGTTTCAAATATACTAGCATATTTGAAAAATATTAGAGTTTTTTTCTGAAATACTAATACATAAAATATTAAAACCTCGCTGCAAAGAAAATGTTATGAAAATGATCAGTGTGTACATGTTCAAAAAGCAAAATATATTTAAAGTGTATTTACGAGACGTATACGGCAAGTTTCAAATATACTACCTCTAACAGACGTTAGGAGATAGCATATTTGAATTTTTTTTTCCCCTGAAATTCCAATGTACAAATGTTAACGTCTCGTTGCAAATTGTTGTCTGTAACAAAACACTTTTCTTTCACTTTGAATGGTAAAATGTTATGAAAATATTTATATGTCCGATAATTTTTTCTTACTAAAATAGTAACCCTTCAGTTAATTTTGTTCTATAAGTATCGTTGCAAGTTTCAAAATGTTATTGAGTTTTAAAGACAGGACATTCAAAGTTCGCTCCAAGTTCGTGATTTTTTAAAACAGTATTTGCCATGGTTTATGAATGTAGCAAGAAGCACTCAAGAAATATATATATATATATATATATATATATATATATATATATATATATATATATATATATTT
>PNEQ01131331.1:0-19275 GCA_003012365.1 Medauroidea extradentata
TCGTATCAATCCAATTGTGAATCTCGAGCGCGGAAGGTCTCGTCTCAAAGGTGATACGTAGGGTATGTTGACGCATAATGTTCACTGTACGACAAAATAGACTCACAAAGTACGCAAAACACGCGCCGCGGTTACAACGTAACACAGACACACACGCCGCGCGGAGCGATGTGTACGCGACGAGCGCTCGCCCGATACTTCTTAGCTACGAATGCTTCCAAGAGTTGAGATTGTTATTTGTATAGGAATAGTTAGGTCGTGCACCGCAGCACAAAGAACGAGTCTTGCAGCTGCGGTGTTTTTCAAGTTTATAGCATTTTCTTTTGTGATCAATCGAATTAACCACTTAAATTGTTATAGCTAAAATTAATATACTAGAATTATGCTGATTAACAGTTTAGACGTTCTACTTATCGCACAAACTTATATTTTGAATTTTGAGGTATACAGTGTTCGCCATCTTATCGCTTACGCACGCCAGCCTGCCGTCTTCCGCAAGTCAACGAAATGTATTTAGTTTCGCCAACAAAATCATTTAGTCCATCGAAATGAAATTGTTGGTTCAAAGTTCTTCACTTATAAATAACAATATTATTTTGTTGACGAGTTGTAACGAGTTGTTTGTTTACACGTCCTGTAGTAACCATATATACGTTTGGCACAAACAAAGTGCGTTTAAATGAATAATTTGGTCGAGGGAAATAATTGAATTTATTTGGAGGACTCCAAGCTTGGTCTTTCCAACAAAATATTGTTTGGCTGAAGCAAACATCACCCAAACAAATATATTTAGTGTAATTAAACAATTATTTCTCTCAGTGAATGACTGTGGTAAAAGAGATGGTTGGAATTTTAAGAAAGAATATTTTGTTTGCGTTTACGATGTTCAAAGGAAGAGATAAGATTGCATCATGTTTATCATTGCCAGCAGTTATAGATTGTTTTATTAATATCTAATTAATTTTCTTGTGTTCAAGATTTACTAACGATGGATGAGTGTATTTTATGTTCAGATGTCATCAGCGATGTGGGAGATGCTGTTCAGTTATCTTCGAAAGGAATACAAGGAATTGTTAACGCAAACAAGCAACGGGGCGATAGAATATCTGAATTGCTTTTGGTTACTCCTGAAGATCCTGTGTGAGTTCATACTTCGTGTCGTAAAGTGTACACAAATTGTCTTGTTATTAAGAAAGACCTTAAAACAGCATTTGAAGAATCTGAACGCGTCATCCAAGCATGTCGCCGACGCTCTAGTACACCATCTTTTAATTTTGTGGACAACTGTTTATTTTGTGGTCTTTATGCTCGACTCAACAATATAAAAAGTAAGTCAGTTGTTTTAGTTCGAACATTTCAATTTCGTGATACAATAATAAACAAATGTGCATCAAGAAAGGATTCTCGGACAGATGATGTTAAAACACGTCTTCTGTCAGTTATCGACTTACCCGCTGCAGATGCTCAGTACCACAAAGTATACAGTTCAGGATTTTGTATTTGACAATGCATCCCGCAGAAATACAGCTGCTCTGAGACATCTGCTTCCGAAAGACCAGCTAATTACGCACATGATGCCTTCACTAAAGTTGCCAAGTGGCTGGAAACAAATGATGATTAATGTTTTTCCATTACATATCTGTGCAAAAAAATGGAAGAATTTTTGCCAGAAGAACAACAGGTATATTCCTAGAAATGGATGCAGCAAAAGCTGTTAGATAATTTTGAAGACAATGTCATATTTATACAAAGAAAGGGATTGGAAGCCTTGGTTACAACGGGATGTACAGCAGCAACAGTAATAAGAAATTACCAGTGTCAACTGAGTCTTCAAGACATAGAGCAAGAAAAGTATCGGCTTATCGAAGCAGCAGCCAAAATAATAAAGACCTATATAAAGTTGTTACCAAAACTTTTGGATATATATCCTTCTGCAAGTGATATAGCCTGTACTGAAAGAAATGAAGAATTTCTACCTCCTAGTCTTAGGAGGTTCTGGATATCGTCATAAGCAAAGTAATTGTAACGAAGATGCACTGAAAAAAATAGCTATTGAACAAGCTATAGTATAGGTTTACAGACCCAGAAGTTTGATTAGTCCTATTCTTCTTGCTATTGGGGTGCAATTACATAGAGAGTTTGCATCAATGGAGCTTGTAGATGAGCTGTACAAATTTGGCTTCTCGGTTTCTTATGATGAAGTGCAAATTTTTGTGAATTCGCCAATTTTGAAATAAGACAAAACTGTAACTTTCTCTCCAGGACATTTTTGTCAGTGGGTTGGATATAATTTTGATCACAATATTGCCACAATTGTTGGTCACAATGCATTTCATGGGATGGGCATCAATATGTGTTCAACAGGATCAAGTAAAGGCATATTTTTGGGCTACAATAAACCTATCAAAAGATGTAATGCATGCTAGGAGAGCATCTGAAGTAGAAGCGAAAGCTCATTTCCCATACAGTTTCTTTTTAAGGGATGCATCAACTTTGAGAAAAATTGTATTTAAGCCAGTGGAATGCAACTCACTTAGTGTCAACCCCAGTGGTATTTTGCGGAACAGAAGCAAACTCTTAAAGGAACCACGCCCAGGTTAGTCTGGTTTTATGCAATACATAGTTGCCGGTGATCACGTAGGAACAGTTTTTTACCAATGATTGATATGAATCATACAACTCATAGCTGTGTTTACACAACACTGAAGTTTATATGTTCAGAAGCACGAAAATGAAATGTTGGTGTCCCAGTTGTAACTTTTGACAAGTCCATATACATGAAAGCAATCGAAGTTGTGAATTCAAATCCCGATGAATTTCCTCGCCTAGTAATTAGTTTAGGTGGTTTTCATACATTAATGTTGTTGCTGGGGTCCGTTGGCTTGTTCGGGTATAGAAGATGTTCCTTAAGAGGTGTATGCTGCTAACACTATGCCCGATTTAATGTCAGGAAAAACATACTCACTTTCTTTACGAGGACATAACTTAATTCATGCATCACTTGTAGCATTACTTATAGCAGATGTTTTTAAATGCAATGCAGACACAGAAGTTGAGTGTATGGCGGGCACTAATAGCATGGATATCACAGAAGAAAGTCAGCAGAAGATAAGTGATTTAAGTGCGTCATTGATTGATGTAGTTTCCTAAAAGAGTTCATCAAACAATCCTGTTCTGAATGAACTCACTGAAAGCCTTGAAAAAACGAAAAATTGAACTAAGTAATGAAAGCCGAACAGCAGAACTGTGGATTTTATACTTGAAGATGTTTGACATAGCAAAGGCTTTTATTTGGTATGAAAGGACAGGGAATTTTGAGATGCATCTAAATACTGTAGAAAATATGTTACTTTTTTTGCTACCTCTGGACACAATAACTATGTCAAATATGCAAGCACTTACATTCAGGATATGAGAGAATTAGAGCATAAGTACCCGCAGATGCACGAAATGTTCATCGAAGGATATTTCACTTTAAGAAGACATGACAGAATGTGGGGAGGCGTATGGAATGACATGTTTATTGAACAGACCCTCATGAAATCAACTAAAGGACGATCTGGGATTACTCACGGAGGAGGTATGACAAAAAGCCAAAGAGCATCATTCTATATGTAGTGCAAACAGTATGGCAATCCATTTACTTACAAACCAATTGCATGTCGAGTTGTCATCTGCTTGACAATCTAAGGATCTAGAGGATGTAAGCGAAATAATAATCTAGTTTTTATCAACTCACAGTCCCTTCAATACTGAATTTTCTTAATTATGCAATATAGCTACTGGTCTGTTGGATGAAGAAATAAAAGTGACTGTTGATTATGCTGACACCATAGTACAAAAATTACATCTGAAAATTACTGGAAAGACACAGCCAGAAGTAAAGATGAAGAAATGTGAACAAGCAGTGACAATGAAAGTGTTAAAGAAATGGGTGACCCTTGCTGAAAAACCGTCTCATGTGAATCCAAGACTCATGACGCAGAGGATGTTAATTTGCTCGTCATTAAACCCTAGTACAGAAACTTGTGAAGATTATTTCAGTTATGAACTTTGCACTTTTCCACCTGCTCTGTTTAATCCCGAAAAGCAATGCATCATAAAAACTGGTAAATTTGCCTTAGCAAGACATTTAGACGGAGTCACATCCAACAATGCCTCAAACATTCATTGTGGTACATACCATGTTCTTGATGGTGGTATGCTACTCCAGCTGGTTGTATAACCTCCGGCAGCAACATTTTCAGATTTATTTATCTTATACCAGAATCACATTGAAAGGATTTATGGGAAAGTAACTGTTGTCTCTTATGGCTATACGACATCGAGCATCAAGGATATGGAACAGAGTCGGCGAACGAAACAGACATCGGTTACTATACATTTCCAAATAGTAACAAACAAAGTCGACTTTTTTGTAAACAAACAAAACAAACAGAGATTTATTAATATGTTAGGAAAAAAACTGAAAAAAGAAGTGCATCACGTAATAGCATTTCGGATGCAGATACAATGATTGTTAGAACCTCACTGGATTTATCAAGATCCAGACATGTGAAAGTAGTAGCCGATAACACTGTCAATTTAATAGTGCTGTTGTATCATGCGAGACACGATATCACAATGTATGAAGAAAATGGCAAAATACGAAACATTCATGATTATTGGCAACGAAGCTTGTCAAATACTGCTATTTGTACATTCTGTAACAGGATGTGTGATTCTACAAGTTCACGGTTTGGGAAAAGTAAATCTGCAGTTTTCCGCAAACTGTGCGCTTCTGAATTGCTGTTCGAATGTATCAAGTTTGATTTCATGAACGTAAGTGACGAAAGACACTCTAAATTCATTGCGATATAAATTATACCTAAAGAAAATATGTGGTTTAAGCAATGAATTTGACATCGCTCGTCTGTCACCAACAGAAAATGCTGCGAAGTACCATCTCCTTCGTGTACATTTCCAATGTATGATTTGGAAGACATTAGAAGAGAATGTAGCAGATGCAACAACGTTTTGTTGGGAAAATATAGGTGGATAACTGATTCCAATTTCAACAGAATTTGTCCTAGTACCAGAAACTTTATTGAACGTTATACGGTGTGCTTGTAAAACTTCCAAAAATGAACAATGCTCGGGTAACTGCTAGTGCAAACGCCACGGTCTTCCATGCAATGAGGTGTGCAAGAACTGTATGGAGAAGAATTGCATCAACATAAATGAGTCACGTAAGGAGGCAGAGGACGAAATTTAAAACGAGTATCTAAAGTAAGTGATCATTAAGAAAGTACTATTTTAGGTTTATTATACATTATTATAAAACATTATTTTTGTGCTAAACACAGCCTAGCTTGTGTGAAGTGTGTTATTGATTTTAAGTAAGCGAAGTGCAAGAAATATGTTGAAAATAAAATTTTCTAGACGGCAGAAAATTTTTAAGGACTTAGCTTAGGAAATATTTCTTTCTTTAACTTTGTACTGTTGATAATTGTTTGAAAGGAGCGGATATTTTCTCTAAAAATATTAATTAATTAATTAATAAAATCTCTTGAAACTGTTATGAAGTACACAGAACCTTTAAACTTATTTTTGGCCTTAACTCCTGGCAATTTACAATAATTAAATAAATTTAAATTTTTACCAGGATATTTATAAAATATAGTTGTTTACACTGGAATTATGTCTAGGAACAGTGGTTACAATACAACTTAAAATTTGGAAACGTCCCCCTCCCCTAACCCCTGACTGTCAACAACTTGCACTGCGATAACTTAGCATCGTCAAAGTATTATTTAAAGTAATTTGTTTAAGAATATGCCATCAAAATTATTTCATTCATTTACTAAGTTCTCGTGAAATCAGTGGAAAACAGCGAATATTTTCTTAAAATATGATAAAATTCTAATTACAACCCATGTTTAAAACGAAATAGCAAAAAAAAGGACATATCTAGAATAAATGCATAGGACTAAAATTATTTAAAACCATACAATTTGTCCCTAAACTGAATGGTTTCCCCGTAAAACAACAAAAACTGTCGGAAAGGTGCATACTGTCAGCCATTTTTTCCAAAATGCCAAAATGGGGGCCAAAGGAGCAATGGTGTGAATGTAGATTTTTATAATGTTAAAACACTAAGGCATTAATTGCAAGGTCCAGCAGTCAGATATTTTGTTTCTATTACTTCTATGTTGGGACCAGTTTTTGCTTATTTCTACTCGTCTATTTTTACAAGCTTTTATTGAATTGGCAATGTTTTGTGCCGTTTATTAGTTGTATATTATTTGTATTTGTATTTCCGGCACATGTGTTATTGTTTCAAATGTGAGAGTGAGTTATTAACTGGATTTAAACTTTATTATTAATTCAAGAGTATTATGATTATTAATTTCCATGCAGTGTTTCCCTGCTAGTTGTACTACAGTATATTTTCACGTCTCCCAATCCAGCCAAAGCGACCACAGGCTCGCTTCACGAGCCCTGTTTTGTTTGGTTAAAAAAAAACTAACATTAATTTCCCACTTCCCTTTTTATTTGTTACAGTGGAGGGTTTGAAGAAAGTATAAGAATTCCACTTTCAACTAAAGAATAATACTTCGACTTTCAAGATTTCAACAATACCTAAATGACTTCTGCAATACTGCAACTTCCTGAGCGAAGCCATATGCATTCAGCTTGTCCTTCCTTTGGACGTTTACTCGCTGCTACGTCAAATGTTTCAGCTAAGCGCTACGTGGCTGTATAAACTTTAATTGTGTTACGTACCGTCATCCAGGTCTTTTATGCTTTTGACTTTACATAACAATCATAATAATTCAATTATTTAATAATGTTTTCAAATAAATAAAAGTTAGTATGTACGTGGGTACCCATAGGAAACTTTAATATTTAAAAAGGGTCTGAATAACCTGTATATTATATCAAATCATAAATGTTGCAAGGCGCAATTTGGTAATTCAATGTTTCTTGTATATTTAAACTGCCCAGTATTTTATATAATAAATTGTAACTTTCACTCTGCCTCAAATAAATGTTTTATTTAACAGCTCATCACCTGGGAATATTTATATATTTATTCATTCAATTTTAATCTGTAATGTTAGCTCTACATGAGCAGCAATCATAGGTAACAGGCTATTTTGTGTCCAGTCTCCCTGCCAGCACGCATCTAAAGATTATACGTAACATAAATGGTAGCAGACTATACTAAACCTAAAGACAACGAGAGGGAGCGCGGGATAGTTTGTATGTTTGCTCGGGGCAAATATTGCAACTGAATTTTAAAGCAGTTATCCTCAACCGACTGAGCTGACATTTTGCATACACGTTTAGTTTGGATGGCAATGCTGGTTAGCTAAATGGCGTCATTTTAAATCCAATATGGCGGACCGCCCAAGCTGGCAGACTAGTTAATTTTTTCTGCACTCCTACGATATTGGTATAAAATGAAAGGGTTTGCTGAGAAGAATACGAATAAAATGACGACCGCGTTCAGCTCTTCGAGGAGATGGTGTACTTCTGCTCGGCTAAACAGTAAGACTTGGCGGGGTCGTGTCTTAACTAATATCGACCTACATCCTGGAAAAATTATAGCGATGGTGAAAAAAATCGAAAATCGAACCCGGAACTGTGTTTCGTTAGACAGACGTAAACTTCAAGCTGAAATAAGTGTCGCATACCTGCAAACACACAGGTCAAGGCGAGGCCGTGCCGAGGACTGAGTGGCATCAGAGTATATCAAACAAGATGTGAACGCACCACCTCAGGGCACCGGGGCGAACACTGTTGTATATTACCTCTTACCATTCTAAACATAGCTCTGGGAGGGTCGACGGATATTTCTTCGGTATTCCTGGGAACAACATGGAAAAATGACTAGAAAATTAAAAATCAATTAACAGTAAAAAACATTTTTAAACACAAGCTTTTATTTAAATGCTCTAAAAAGAAGAAAATAAACTTTAAATTAAATCATATCAATCAATATAATACATTACACAATTTATATGATATAAAAGCTTGTCGGGAGTTTTACGTGTGTAGATAAACAAGAATACAATATGTAACTTGGTCTTGATATAAGTAATTCAGAGAAAAAATATATGTTTTTGATAAAATAGGTAAATCTCGCGCCACGCTTTTATATCACATAAATTGTGTAGTATAATAAATAGATATATTTGATTTAAAGTTTATTTTATTCTATTTTAAAACTTTAAATAAAAGCTTGTTTTTAATTTTCTTTACTATTAATGTATTACTTTGACCGGCAGAGTTTATTTTTTAGGGGGCTGACAGTATTGCGGCATTGATATTACTACCATGAATAACGTCTTTACCAAATGCGATGTTGCCTATACCACATTAAATTGTTTTGAAAATGATAACTAATAAACTTTTAAGGACTGTACTCAAATTTGCACCACGTGCCATGTTTTATTGAACGCGCAGGGTTGTGTACATGTCAAAGTTGAATTACAGCGAACATTTTAATTATATATAGGCCAATATAATAAATATACGCTGATTTGTACAGTTAAACACAAAACCACAACTAAATAAGCTTTTTAAAAATGTCATAAATATTTATTAGTCCTGTAAGGCCTAAACAACTTCGCGGAACCTAACTCTAACGTCTACACAACTACGATCGAGCGATTTTTCTGTCATAAAGGTAAATCAAAGGAAATATAAGAAGCTCGGGTGTTAACTTCAATGTGAATTCGCCTTTAAACCGACAATCATTTATTTCCAGAATGTTCGTGAGAGTTATACATTAAAACCCAATAGTAGCCTATTCGATGTCGCAAAATTACTCTGGTGAAATGGTTTTTATTAGGTAGCCCTATTTCTATGAACAAAATCCTGTATGGTTTCCGCTATTTACCGAATTAACATTCCCATTTATTTTGGTAAACTAATTAATTTCCTGAAACCTATGGTTTATTTGATAGTACAAAAATTAAACGTAGCAGGTTTAGATAATAGTTTTCGTTTATCCTTACAGATGTACATAGTCCCGAGCACAACTGCTGCAATTCACAAATGTGTTGCACTTATGTAGTATATGAAAACAGGCGCCGAATGTTTTCCGTCCTGCTAGTATCAACCTGGTAGCTGGCCCGGACAGCAAGATATCAGTTTCTTCTCCCTCCCCTCCTGATAACAGCACTGGGGAGCTCAGACGCCAACTTAACTGCCGACTATAGTATGCAGCAAGGTATAATGTACTCGTTTAGCGCTACATATTTAGCGATTTGATTTTGGTGTTTGTTCCTTTGACAAATTCTAAATCAACTTGGACAACGTTACACATCGAGTTCAAATCTGTAACTATGTATATTGGAGTTGATCTTTGCCGGAACACAGATTTACATAAAACTTGGATAAACTTTCATCAAATTATTGCAGATAAATTTTAAAACTTATACTGAAGCTATCTTTCGAAACTGTTCGCATTTGCAGTTATGTTACTCACTATGTACTGCTATGATTACCTATGTACTTTGGTATAACATTTTTTTAATAAAACAAATTTATTGAATGTGTAAAAAAACGGTTGAATTTTAGCTATCTTGAAAAGTAAAAAAAAAAAAAAAAATTAAAAGGTTATGTTGAATGATTGTGAAGTAACGACGTTATTGCTACATATATTTAAATTAGATTTCTGCTATTTTTCTTTGAAATGGCGGAATCATTCAATGATAAATCACTCAAAATAAAATACTGTCAATTAGTCCTGCAATTAGAAATTTCTGTTTTAATCGAATTCGCGCGTTCTGAGATATCCCATATAGATCTTGAATTACAATTAGAGCAAGCTTTTAAAATTGTGACAAAAATGCGACGTTAAAAATAACGAAGTGCTAAATAAAATTACTAGACAGACACAAACAATACAAGCGAGAATCAGATAAATGTACCTAATTTTGTTTTAATACGATAAACGGATCTTGAGATGTAAATTATTTTAAAACTACTTTTACCCGCATTATTTAAACAAACAGATATAAGAGCTTACGTCACAAAAATTGCGTAGCTGTTTTCATAATCTAACAAAACACAAATTTTGGTCAAAATCAGAACGGCTCCTATGTTTTTGTAATGGAACATTAAACTCAAAACATCGGATGGTGGTAATTTTTCAAGTGGCGGACACTTGAGGTAAAGTTATGCAGAACCCGATTCTTTTACTCAGTATTGCCTCTGTGTCAATTTTCGTTCAAACTATATAAAACATTCTTGAGCTAAATGACACTTATTACTACAACTACTTTTCAAATTGGCAGACATAAACAGATTTTGTTAGAAAATAATGATTTACTTTTATTATAAACTACTTCCAACACACACATTTTGATCGAATGCAGATAAAATTTTCCAAGATTTATTGTAAGAAATGCCTCAAAATTTCGGATGTTGCAATTTTTCGAAATGGCGGACATTTGAGGTTATAGAACGGTGATTTAAACGCAAACAGTAAGTGATGTCAAAATACTATAGTTAAACTAGATTTTCAAGGGCTCATGACACTTATCTTGAAAGTTTCCCATATAATGTCGGCTTACTTTTTTACGAGGAATCACTTCCCGGAGTTTGGCAAGTATATACACAGTTTTATTCATGATTTTTCGAATTTCGACTTTTACGGATCCGTTGAGTAATCGAGGTGGTCTCTGACATACAATGACGTTTACGTGAATACTTAAAATAGTCAATTTATATTTTTCTTTAAAATCTTTTCTCGTATGTTTAAATTGAGCGAAAGTTTCTTCGATGAGTCGTTTAAATAGCGTGAACCTGGCGGACAATTTTCGGGATTTTTACTTCAGTGGGACGCTAATGAATATGTATGCAACATAATTGCAGTACTTTTTGAATTTTTATTCAACTCGAGATATCGGGGTATTATTTGCTATAAAATGATGCTTACGTAAATACCCTACCTAAAAATAAATTCCAGGATATTATTTTTAACTCTACCCTAAACGTGATGAAGGGATAAAAAATCTTTCAAATAATTTCAGATATGTTAAGAATTGCTAAGTAAATATCGGGACCCACCGGTATCATAAAGTTAAATTTTCAGGACAACTGCCGCCACGAAATGAATATATTTGCAAAATGTTTTTCGGAAGTTATTGAACACATTATTTTCTACACATGTTATACACAAGTATACTTACGTGGGTATTCATTCCAACATTATAGCGACAGTGCTTGTGAAAGTTAAAATTTTAGCAAAGTTTGCCTCCTGTGAGGATTGAACTCACGACCCCTGGTTTACAAGACCAGTGCTCTGCCACTGAGCTAAAGAGGCGCTCACGTCATTGCAGCTTATTAACAACTATAGCAGCAAGTCGCACTTGAGTAAACACTGCCAGACGAGAGTGCGCGTGGGTGTAAAATTATATACAAGCGATCCCGCAGTGCCAAGTTCTGAAACTGGCAAGGCTGAATTATTACATTCTTCATCTAAAGCTGCACTCGTGTACAAGACACATGGTGCTTACATGGGGACAAAGAGATCAGTGATGAGAGCCAGAAACTAGCGTCGTCATGTAGCGGTCGTATTTTCTTACATTTTATATTCAGAATAATTTCCTATATAAATATTCCTCTCCGCCTCCCTCTTCCCAACAATTCTGAGGGCGGAAAAATTATATGACTCGTTGACCCCGAGGTGTCTGGAGACAGGCACTAAAGCGCACATATTTAAATTAATCTATATATTTTTACATTATTAAATTCACAAATAAATGAATTTATTTTGGTAATATATATTTTATTTTATTTCTTAACTAGCAATATGAATTTCATTTTTGTATAGTATTACTATTAATTCACAAATTAGGCCTACCTTAATTCCTTAAGGGCGTGGTCTACCGCAATTTTCATCGCCATTTTTTAATTTTTTATTGGTACCAGATATTTTTTTTCTTATTTTAGGCACAGCATGTAACTAAATTTGGCTCTTATGAAATTTTTTTATCTCATAGTTTTCGCGTAATGGCTTGTTTAAGTCATATTTTGCATGTTTCCGTTTTAACGACTACACTAAAACTAACTGATATACCAAACTGAAAAAATCACAGTGGATAAAGGCATTGCAGACTACAACGACATGCTCATAAAATAAAAAAATAAAAATTATTTGTATTTTTTTAAAAAAAAATTATTGAATTTTTGAACTTTTTATTTTCAGTTTCAGCATTTTTTTTTTTAATTCAAGTAATTTGTATTCTTTAATTTCACGAGCATGTCATTGTAGCCTGCAATGTCTTTATCCACTGTGACTTTTTTTTTAGTTTGGTATAGCAGTTGGTTTTAGTGTAGTCGTTAAAACGGAAACAGGCAAAATATGACTTTAACAAGCCATTACGCGAAAACTATGAGAGATAAAAAACTTTCATAAGAGGCAAATTTAGTCACATTTTGTGTCTAAAATAAAATAAAAATATCTGATACAAATAAAAAATTAAAAATGGTGATGAAAATTGCGGTACCGTGCCTTTAAGCATCATCCTCTTCCTTTTACTGAATAACTCTTATCTGATTGATTGCAGATAAGACTACGCGCGCCTAGTTGTAAAGACAGCACTTCTAGGTGTGATAACCTTGTGGTCGTGTACGCTTTGCATACGATATTACTTTTGTTTAAGATATATTCGCTATAATAATGTAATAAAATCTCAAATATATATTCTTACAAAAATAACAGAAACATTTTAAATTTTGAAACTTATAATGCTAGAGGTTAACTCATTGACACACGATAAATGCTATATTTAAACCATGGCAGACGACATCGGTCTTATAAAAATGTCACCAAGTAATTGATACGAAGTTTAACTTATACCATCAACGTCCACTCTTATCTAGTTTCGCTTTATCTCATACCCTTTTCCACCCAACTCCCTCCACCCACCCTCTCCTTAAACACCCATCCACTCCTAGGCCATACACACCTCCACCTCATACCACCACAGTTGCCCTTCCCCATTCACCGACACCCCCATCACCCCACCTAACAACCCATGACTTCACTTTACCACACAAGCTTCGTTTCACAAGTACCACATTTCCCAACATAATTCTAATTTTAATAATTTTTTTACATGTAGGTATGTTTATACATAGAGTTATAACATGTATACTGCTACATAGAAGCAACATATAGCTAGATTCTTGAAAATATTCAGTCTGTTTTAAATAGTCATGTTTGGTTAAGCCGCCCAACGTCCAAGAAATTTTAGAACCGTTAATTCGCAAATAATGAATAACAACGAAAACCATCAAACTTCCTCTGCCAAGTATGGCATCACTACTTTACAACTTTATTTGAAACGATTGAAAGGATTAATTTTGGTAGTGTCACAGGAACTTTTAGACAAACCAAGTATTTGGTCGTTCTGGACCTAATCTAACTTTTTTGTGGTGCCCGCTATTTCTTTCTGTTCCCAGTAAAGTTTTTCAGTGACTAAATAATATGTTGTAACCACTACAAAAAATGTATTGTGGTTCATATTGACAAAATACTTCGTGGCCGTAAACCTCTCGCGCAGAGATTTTCGGATAGTAAAATTATTTTCGAATAAAAACGCGAATATTTTTTTTTTAAATTCTGTTATTATACAGGCCTAGATATATTATCACATCAAAAACTATAAAAAAATACTGTATTCCAGTTTTGTAGATTTTGTGTTTTCAAACCCTTATTTTTCTAAAATCCGTTTTTAATGTACTACTCGAAAGTAAAGCGTATTACCGCATATTGCTATGAAAATAAACGTCCTCTGTCAATTATATACTCGGCTAAAAAATCTCATTGAATTTTCATGTGTAGTTAAGATTTTATTAACGATTGTGTATTCTGGTCGTCCGCTTAATATCGTACCTTCTCATACCTCTTAAGAGTTAGTGGGCCGTAGATTTTTTTTTTTTTTTTTTTTTACGTTTGAGGCACGGAAACGGGGAAGGCGATAAGTCGAATATAACCCATCCGTCAAACACCTCATCGCCTCTAGGCGCAGACGACTAAACTAGCGTGCAGTGTTTACGTAGTAACTGTTTTTCAACGGGACTTCAAGCGATGACCCTATAATTTTATTTGTGGAAAGTATGTGGTAAAGTCCAATGCAGGTTTCTATGATTTTGTTTTGCGACTACAGTTGATATTTTCTCGGCTACAGCAACGTGAAAAAGTGATTTTTAACACTTTTTAGGAGCTTGATAATCATGTTTTTAATTATCGGACTGCATTTTTAAAATCATAGGGGCTTAATTTGAAGTGTGTTTTCTTTTAGTAGATAAACGCATTAGAAACATTTGTAGTAACTATACATGAAAAACGACTTTCCGTACCACGCTACAGCACGTCTCACGAGCCAGGTACACTAACTCTTAAGAGGGCGTGGTATATAATTCAACGCTAAAAGCATTAATCTACAACTGTAGGTTTCTTGAAGCCAATTTGCGAAAATTAAACAATAACAATCCTAGACAGTAGTTTTAGCCAACTTTTTAAACAAAATTGTTTCCGGTGTTACGAACTTCTGAGGCACAATCTCTTACGCCGGAACCTCGTGAATTTAGTAATTCTGAATAAATATTTACTCATAAAGTTAGCATATATCATTATCTAGGATTGCCATTGAGTATTATATCCATACCAGCTTCGAAAAAAGCATAGAAATCAATTGATGTTTTCAGCGTTTATTTATCTACTACGCACTCTTAAGGCTCGGTTACAGTCGACATATTGAATTTTATTATTTTTCGCTTTTTTGAATTTCTAAGAAAAAATGTTAAATATACGTTTATACCTCAAATTCTATTTACATTTCGCTACAGTACAAACGTTTGTGATTTTGCTGTTAAGATGTAATTACGCCGCAATGTGTGTGGCAGATTTTTTTTATATTCATAATTTGCCCGACAAATTGTCACCTAACTATACATTACTAGCTCTACTACCATGCTTGAATTGTATCTGAAGGTAAATATAATTTGCGGTATAGTCGCCAATTTAATATTTTTCTTTTCAGAATTCCAAAAAAGCGAAAAATAATAAAATTCTATATGGCGACTGAAACCAAGCCTTAATGTGGCACACTGGCATTGTGATGTACTTTGCATGTGGTACGTGTGCGCAAGGGAATCCTGAATGTCATAACGTATAGCATTCATCGATACACAGCTCTGCGTGTACCGTATTGCTTACTGTTGGCCAGTATTACAAAACTGCTGCACTGAATCAATTTCCTGACGCCATGTCCGGACTATGTTTACGAGTAAGATGACATTATTTGTTAAATGTATCGTGCTAGAGAGTTCCTCACAATTGTACTGAATGCCTGTGAGCAGTTTGGCAAACATGACTGTGTATGTCATTTGTCGCAGAATGACAGTGAATAAACATTAAAACCTTTGTTTTGTAATGCGCTGCTGTCCTTTGACAACAGGACAACTAATCTGTTCGCACCTGTTAGGTGACCACGAGACCGCGGATACAACAACGTACGTTTTGTGGGCTGGTTAACATGTTACGTGTGGACGTATTTACGTATTTGTCACGTGATCGCCTCGGCACAAAGTAGATAGTGTTCGGAACAGGTCGAAGGTGAAGGCCACATAAGTGCAGAGCACCAATACTGCTATCGTGGATGAGAATTCGTAAGGAAGTGGTTAACTAATGACATCTGTATCAATTCCACTTCACAAGATTGCTCCCTTTGTTAACTCACCAGTTATAATGACAAACTGAGGTGCTCTGTTTGATATACGCTGTTGCTAGTGTTTGTTTCTGAGTCGTACGAGACCCACAGCAGCATATATAAAGGACTCAGCACCAGGGCCGGCTTTATGCATCTTGGCGCCCTAGGCCCGTGAGTCTCAGCATTCTCTCTGTTACATCCTTTCTTACCAACTCGTCCTTTTCCCATTTCCAACACCACATTATTTAAAATCGCTATGCTCTGACCTCTCGTTATGTATAATAGCAATAACAATAATTACAAAGTAATTATTTAGTTTAACTCTAATGCAGTTATTTGAAAATTACTGCAAACCACAGATCATATAATATTAATAAAGAGAGAGGACAACGTGAAAATTGAAGCCGTTACATTTTTTTACTGGTCACCATATTGTCTCTTTTACAAATAGTGATGGAAAACTCCTCACATTTTCTCCTCGCTAAAAGCGCCCTAGGCCTAATGAGCCTACTGGTAAATCTGGCCCTCATCACGAGAAAATAAACAATAATAAACGAAGAGACGAATCAGGGAAACCCGAAATAGCTGCAGTCAACAAACATACAAGAAATTCTGAAATAGGAATATAGTCTGTATAGAAACCAAAAAAACGAAAAAGGAAAAAAACAACAAACACACAAAGAACAAATAAGGTGTATAAAATGGCGACAACGATGTACAAAGACAACGAGTGTTACACAAACGAACACTGCTACATAAGTGATTGTAGACATAACACGCTCTTTTCGGAAACACAATGATGTTTCATGTAGCTGTAGTTTTCTGCGACTCAGCAACATTGGCTATACCCGCCGTACGGTAACTTGATACTTTCTGTAAGCCTTGCTTCTAGCTTGGATCTGTTATCACACCAACTATGTATCCTTCCGCCAAGCGTCAACAATAAAGCCGGAGTTACAATTATCCGTCTCGTCCGTCAGTCGACCGTCCGTCCGTCAGTCACGTGACCTTCAGCCAATCAGAAGCTTCCAATATTTCTATCCGTCCGTCCGCCGAAAGCTTGACAAGCTTTAACTTTTGACGGACGACGGATGAAATAACAGCCTTCTAAAGATGGCGGTGATCGTTTCAACTGCTGAATTTTAATAGAAGGCTGTGAGGTTCGTTTTATTTTACAATTTTTCTTGCTTATTGCTGCACATTCATGACTTTAAATTATGACTGAGATAATTTTGGCATACGGAAAACATTAAAATACTTAGATAAATTATTTTATTTATATAATGATTACTCAAATTAAAACTCAAATAATTTTATTAGTAAATATTATGCTCGCAAAATTTATGTTTGATGAAAAAAAGCTGTTGTGCGTACTAGCCGCCTTCGACTAATAAATAAATCCGTAAAAATAAGTAAACTGTAGAGGGGAATTTTTTTACATCTCACAGAAATTTTCTGTTTGTGCATTGGTAGCATTGCATACGGAAGGAATAACGACTGACGGATGACGGATTGTTGTAAATCGCTAGCTTTGCAGACGGTCCGTCGACTTGCGAACTAGTGCGGACGGACGGACGACTGACGGAAGCGACGGATTATTGTAACTCCGACTTAACATTGCCTGGCTGACGGCTGCACTGCAAACCGACGTACATTGTTCATCCGCTGCCACTAACTACGCCTCCTCTAAAATATTGTAATATATGCTAACTGTAAATACACATTTTATTTCATTTCCTGAAAACGTGAACATATTCCAATAAAAGATTTTCAGTATTTTAGCCGCTGTTTCATAATATACCTACAGAAGAACTATTTGTACATTAGTGCCAACCCAACCATCCTCTATCGTATAACAGATGTGTTTAACATACTTTTAAAATTATTATTACGTACAATGTTCATACTCGCGGACGCACAACAATTAAAAATAAATGTATTTATTTGTCTCAACGCATTGTTTTTCCATTTGCTTACATAGTTGTATTCTAACTACGAATGTACCTCTCGTAATTTTTTTCAACAATTCATTTCTTCAAGTATCAACTTACCATACGGCTGGTATAGCAACGGCGTATTTCTAGCAAAACATTTCAGGTTGTAATACACAACCATTGCAAAAATCTTTTAAAGATCTCACCAACAATGGTATCACGTGATCTTGTGCTAGTACTATACGATCCGACTTCCGCTCGTCACAAGTGACCTACGTGTTGTGTACAAATAAGGTCACGTAAGTCACGATTATTTATAACTATAAATTCTATATATATAATGTTTAATGAAGTGTCCTCATTCACTCAGTAACGCACAGCCCAAACCACTGGACCTAGAGAACCAAGAAAATTTGATGGTAGCTTCCGAGAGAGGCGGTGGAAACGGAGTTACCCGAACATCTGCCACGTCCCCCGCATGCGGAAAATCCGGTACCGAACCCGTTGGGGGTCGGATCGGGTCGCCATGGTGGGGGGGGGGGGAGAGGTGTGACGCCTCGACAACCCCAGCCACAATATGTATTGTATAAATTTATTTTAAGTATGGCCACCCAATACCTGCCTTCTAACCGAGGATGTACGTGATCCCTATGTCTCGGGGTCAGCGAGGCAAGTTGAGGAAGAGGCAACATTCATTGAATCATTGTGCATTCGAGATTGGGGGGGGGGGATAGAAATATTATTTGAGTGAAATTAGGCTCAGTCATAGCGTAAAAGGGAAATTTTGAGGTGAAAAAAAAAAGGCTGCCACATACATGGTTAGTTCCATAACGTTTTGAAATAGATTTCCAAACACTTATCGTTTTGAAAACGCTCATGGAGACGGGATTCAAATCGATTTTGAGTTTCAATGTCGTTACGCCAAAAAATTGGGATCGTGTTGGATTGAGTCGAGCGTAAAATGTCACGGAAACGCTGAAAGTACAGAAAACGAATCGGAAATAAACACACATTCGGCAGTTATTTTGCCCTTCAAAATTTCGGTTGATAGGTGCAAATGAAATAGACTGAACAAAAATTATCATACGATCATGATTAACAATCATATTCTTACATCCATTTTCGTTTTCTTAAGCAATTTAATTACGTGTGCAGCCGAAAGATGGCTGTGTCATGTCAGCCAACGTAAATTTCAATTTTGTCAACATTATCACAGATAATTTAGGCTAGTGAACTCCAATCGATTTCAATTGGAACCAAAGTTTGCATGTAGATGGGTATCGTACTCAGTCGGGATTAAATACGCGATTAGTTTTCTAAACGATATGGAAATGTAGTAACTGATGCCTTTGTGCTCGTGTAGGTATAATATGACTACTTGAGTGCATCGTCATATACAGGACATAAAAACTGAACTTAAGGGTTGTGTGGACCCTACCTCAAAACTTCAAAAACACATAACAATTCGCAATCGTTTATTAACTAAAGTATTAATGATACACAATTTATTTTTTTTACCATACGAGAATAAAGATGGTTTGTTTTATATATAAGTTTAAATTTCATATTCCGCGATGTTGAGTATTTTAAAAAAATGTTTCAAAACACAAAATTGGGCTGTTTAG
>PNEQ01131332.1:0-14896 GCA_003012365.1 Medauroidea extradentata
CTCCTATATGTGCCTGTCCAGATGGGCAAGCTACTCTACTCCTCCTATATGTGCCTGTCCAGATGGACAAACTACTTTCCTCCTCCTATATGTGATTTTCAGAACAAAATTTTACCTGTCTTGGATGGCTAGGGTACTTGCTTTCCCCCAAAGCAATCCGGGTTCAATTCCCAGTGGGCTGGACATATATTGGGGGTATTGTTCTGGATGATGCTGTTGATTGGCAGGTTTCTTCCAACGTGTCTTGTTTCTATTATTTTTTGTTACAAATGGTTTTTTTTACCCAAGAAACACTCAAACATTGCATGAAAATTTGTTGCTACAGCCTTATTCTTGTAGTGACATTTTTGCCCTTTCATTGTAGGAAATGTGATTTTCTCAAAGTGATGTCGTGACAGGTTGTAGCATTGCAGGGCAAGGGGTTTTTCATTATTGGTGAATTAGTATTTTATGTAATCTTAATTTTCTATTATAATATTTAAAATTGTAACTTTTATTTCAGTGGTCTCGGTTGCAGATAGAAAGAGCAAAAGCACAGTTCTTTTATTCCTGTATGTTCTAAATTCTGCTAGGGGTAATGTTGGCTGTTATGGCCAGGTGACCTTGGTAGGAGGCGTAGCTTTGTTTTTCTTTTCGTGTTCTGGTTTTTCCCGCGGGAGATGTGGCGCTTTTTGCTATTATTGCGTAGTTTTTAGTTTTGCAATAAAGGGTTCTAGGTAATGGAAGGAATGACGAGGGTCACGCCACAGAGAACCAGCCAATGAGAGCATGTTGTGTGGTGTCCTTTCGCCCTTCGTTCTGGAATGTCTAGCCCCGCCATAGTTAATTAAATTCGTATCGCGAATCGGATAGGACACGCGCGGGGCTACGGCCCAAATTTTTACATGCAGGCAGTAAGTTGCGGAGAGCCAACATGGTTTCTCAATTTTCTTCGCCACGTTTGTTCACGGTGTGCTAAATTTTCTGACTTTGTCTTGTCTAATCTTCTGATATAGTTGTGCTGCGTTTATACTTATAATTTTCTGTGGACCGGATCCACGGTGCTAAGACTTGCACAGTGTATTTAATACAGATGTAAACTCAAATCTAAGAAACCAGAAGTCTTGGATTATAGTGAAGTACATCATTTCGGACTAACCTTTTGAAATTCACCAGTGTCTGTGGAATTTCCAAATTTGGCCTACAATGTAATATAACCTACAAAAGTACTGCCAATAATTTCCGGAGTACTTGACAACAGATCGAAAGACATGTAGTACCAGGTTTTAATCTTGCCTTTTCGACGGGGTTATCGTCGAGTTAGTGCACTGGTTTAGGAGGACTGGTGTGCCACAAGGTGACCGAGTCCCATGAAAGTTAAAGGCACCAACTATCGCTATGTCCAGGTTTTTTTTTTTTTTTTTTTAATGTAAAGGAACTAATAACTATGACTAACAAACATTTTGTGAGTAACTTCAATACTTTCTTAAAGTAAAGACATTATAACTCCAAGACATGGCATTGTTAATGTGTAGAGTTTGTCGCAGACCGGGGTCATACATGTCGTACTTGCCAAGCATACAGTCATAAACATACACAATGAACCCTTGGAAAATGGGGCGACACCTCAAATGGCCCTTCAACAGTAACCTAAGTCCTCTTCTTCTCGTTACTTTGTAGCTTTACTCACCTCTTGCTAGTTTTCCTTTGATAACATAAGGTTATAAAATTCAGATTTTTTTTATATAAGGTTAATTTGGAGGTTATGAAAACAGAATTATGTAAAATATGGCAACCAATTTGCCTCATATTCTTGATTTATTATTGACACTAATTTCAGACAAAGTTTTACAAATCCGTCACATCATTACGTTACATGAAATCTCTTTCTTTGGGCACTTAGGAGCACGCAAATTAAAGAATACGTCGAAAAAACATTTTGAAGAAAACTTACGAAAATAAATGTAGCACTGATGAAGTCCAAACAAAGATCATAAAGTTCCCACATCTTAATAAGCCAAAGAAGAATACTGGGTGGTGAAAACCATACCTAGGCGCCCTAATGGCCACGTACAAAGGCGGAAGAAACAATTTACTAGAGTTCAAGCAAGTCTGAAATAGGTTTCAAAGAAAAATAGAATCGCAGGCGTTACCTGTGCATGTTAAATTTCCACTCCCATTCACAAGTACAGTAGTAGTCTGCAGCTGCTAGAGTTTAATGGCAAGTTTTTTTTGGAAGAGAAGAGAGACAAAAAAAGAAAGTAAAGAGCTTCGAAAAGGGAAAGTGGCCCGTACGAATTGCAGTATTTACATGTCTGGTGTGAGAGAAGTTAAGTGCAGTGCATGCTGTAAAGCGGAATGTCTTCCACGTTTTTCAAGTCGAAATTGCCCTACCACTCCAAAGCGGTGTTATGTACCAACAATCTCGCACTGTACGACGCACAATTAGTGACTGACGTATTTTGCTTTGCTTACTAATTTTTGTTTATTCAGCTGCAGTATGTAATTAGTCGTAATTTTAATACTTTGAATTGGGAATAAAATACTCTAATATGTGCATCAGCCATATTTGTTTACATTACAACCGGTAACAGCCTGAATATTTTTGAAAACTAAATGTCTCTCTTTAAAAAGTTCATATTTTGTGATTCATTGTAATTTATTTTCATTAAACTTATTAATAATTATGAAGGTGTTAATTTTAAATGAAATTTAAAATTTCTGGTTCTTTTCCATTAGTGAACTTCAGATCTAAGGGGGAGAGGAGGAAACTGTAATAGATGTGTTACAAATAAAACCTTAGATATTCGAATAAAAATTTGGCATATCGAATTTAATTTACTGCAGTCCTTGAAAAATTGGTAGACAGTCCTTGATGAGTCCTTGATTTTAATTGTATGTTGCTGTACGAACCCTGAAACAAGGAAAGCTCGGCTTGTTGCTACCCGGCCATCCGGCCATAACTGGATAAAACTAAACTATCGCGCACACCTACCTGTAAAAAAAGTTTGCTTCTTCCTCGAGTTCCCAAAGCAATGCAACACATGCCCATATGCATAAAAACCTAAAAAAAATTACTGAAATTTGTTCCGTGAGTTGAAAAATTATTAAAGATAGCTTCAAAATTAACATCAGCATACACACACACACACACAGATATATATATACTGTATAAGAAATGTAATACGAAATAGAAAAAAAATTTTAACTAATGCATTTATCTCATTTCCAAAAAAAAAACCCCGTTAAAAACCTACAATGTTACAAGTTATTTTTAAATTAACACTTGCATGATGTTGAAAATTTTGTATGAAAGCTACAATTTTATAGCTAATTTTTTTTTTATTTTAAAGATTTTCTTTCAGTTGCTTGACTGACCTTACAAAATGACACCATATTGTAGAATAGATTGTACATTTGTATAATAAAGAGATAGGACAGCTTTTATGAACATATTTGTCTTGCTGAATTAATAGCACAATGTAATGGGCTTAGTTTGCTATAAGGATGGCTAGTATGGTTGTTCGACTTTTATTTTGATCTACTTTTAATCCTAACAGTTTTGTTGTGTTGTTATGATTAGTTTTTCGTCTCCAATCATAAGAGCTGTATTAAGGCCTTGGTTAAATGGGAATAATTTTTGTTAAGAGAAAATATCATTACATTTTTTTTTATGTACTGTATTGTCAACATATTTTCTGAAAATCAACTAATCATTTTGTGTTTTCCAATAGTAAATATAAGTTCTCACTATGGGCAATTCTCTGAAAACAGGTGGAAAATTAATTGGGGAGAAAAAATGTATGCGGAATATTCAGAAATAAAACAAATAAGTACTTGCCTATCTTTTATTGAAGTGAGTATACTCAACTAAATAACTGGTAAAGTTTTTCAACATTTATTTAATTAAATATTTAATGTTTTATATTTTACTGTGTCCATAGTGTGGACATGTAATTTCCACAGAAGGGAGATGATAGTCCTCTAGGTCACATGACTAAAATTGAATGAAGTTACATATTAGTGATCTAAGTGCCACAGAAATATAGTTGTTAAATGAGCCTGTATGATTAAAAATCGAGGAAATTTTTTAAGTTTTGAACAGTAAGAATCAATTTTTGGTGCATAGAAAACATTGATTTCACCCACCAAGCTACAGGCAGGGAAAACATGGAAATGTTAGGGAAATTTAGTGTGTCAGGGAAAACAGGGAAATGTCAGGAGAATCAGGTATTGTGCAGGGATTTTTGTTGAAAACATACCTAAATTGTTAGTTTGTCATTTTTACTCAATAATTTGATGCATTCATCTGCATAAAAATTATAATCTTCCAGTTGATATAAATTTCATAGTGTACCGACTCCCTTTTCATTTTACTGTCTTCATTTAAACATTATGATTTTACGTTGGTTACACTGATAAAATAACGTAAAGTAAAATTTCAAAGTGATATCATGATGAATTGTTGTTCAAAATTAACTTGATTCTTCATCTGAAGAGTATGATTCTTCCAAATGTATATATATTGTACATGAAATGACTGCTGTGGTGGTGGTATGCAGATATAGTAGTTTTTATTAGGCTTACAACTTTTGTGAGGATATGTGCACCTGTGTGAACTTTGTTTTAAAATTTGACTTGTTTTATGAAAGTGATATTTTTTTAACACAAGCACAGCACCAAATTCTGTGCCTGTGATGAGTTCTTTAATGTCGTCGCAAGCAATTATTTGGTGAGTAATGTTATGATTTTGTTATAGGCATATTAAAATCAGATTTAATTTACATTTGGTTGTGATTTCTGGTCAAATATTTTACAGAAAAAAATAGAATGTTACAGTAAAATTGCCAATAAGTATCGTGATGATTGTTGATTCCTGTGATATGAAATACCCACACTGTTCAAACAAAATTATATGCAACAAGCTAATTGTTTTAACTATGTACGGTGTTAAAACCAGTAAAAAAAATAGTTTCGTGCTGTTATTGGCTTGATCACGTGAGACTGTAAGCTCTATTGGCGCAAGGCGAGAGATATATAAGACGTGGTGACATGGAGAAATAGCCTAGAGGAAGGCTGTATTACAGTTGAATGACTGTTTCCACATGTGTCAGTATGATGCGACTGTAGTACAGCCTCCTTTTAGGCCCTAATACGTAGAAGAGGGAGCGGCTGGTTTGGCACGGGCAGCGGCGGCGCTCAGCGCGGTGTTTTGAAACTGTCACTACCACATTCTTAAATGGATTTTCAACTTTTTTTTTTTTTGTATTGAGTCAAGTAATAATTGCTTTTATATTTTACTACTGTGAATTAAGTAATTCATCTTTCTATATAATTTCTGACAATTTTTTGTAGAATGTTGTTATTTTTGCGGGTTGCTGTCTGTATTCGTAAAATAGTTACCTTCATTAAATCCAGGTTTTGTAAAATTGGGGTTCTAATATAATTGTGCTTTTAGTTATGTTGGTGCCTTAGATAGTTTGAGGCTTTCAAGAAGTTGGAGTTTATTTCTATCTGTTTATTATAGTGTACGTGTTGTACTGTAATAGAATTACATTACCTATTTTATTTGTAATTATTATAGGTTTTTTATATATTTTTTATAATTATCATGCAATTTTTATTAGAATTGCATTACTTTGAAATTATGATTTAAGTCACCATGCCAGGTAACATACTAAGTTATTATTTTTATTGCCACTTTTACCACAAAATTATTTTATTATATTAATCATAATAATTTATGCACTTGTCAATATTTTCAGAACATTTGATGGCAGTGTGTTTAATACATTTCTCATAGCTCCAAGATTTGAGACCTCTTAGGCCACAACAGTGATGTGGGTTTTTCAAAACTAGACACTTAAATAATTTTTGTTTTCCTATCGAAGAATCAAGATGTATCTGCAGATTCTGCTGATGACACAGGACATAATCTGCCACCATCCTAAATTGTAGATTGCTCAAGGTAGAGATCAATACTGTATTTACTCGGGTATAGCACGCACTTTTATTCCAAAACAACTGATAAAAATTCAGGGGTGTGTGCTATACACGGAAAATAGAAAAAAAAAGGTAGTTTAACACAACCCTAAAGTACAGCTAGTTTAAAAAGAGAGTTTTGAGTGAGCTAGAAGCAATTGTGGGATTTCCAAGTAAAACTGACATCGAACTTTTGATGAGTGCTTCATTGTTTTTTCTCCCATTTTCTTATTTTATTTTGAACTCTTTCAAACATGTCTATTCCAACCAAATAAATATGTATTGTGTTTTTTTGTTTGATTGCCGGAATATTAAATGGCCTGGTTTATTAAACAATTTCATACAAATAGCCATCTTGTTCAGGTCCAAGTTAATGATGAAATGTAATTAAGAATATTAATTACAGAATTGAAGCTTACTCAGTGATATGAGGTGAAGGTCTAAATTTTTATACCGAACATAACCCAGAGCAGCTGAGTGCAAAAGTTAACATTTTTGTGATCTATTTGACCCTGAGAACATTTTTTTTTCTTTTTGGGACAATTTCACTTGCCACAATGTTAAATACTGGTTAAAGCTATGTCATCTATTATGGTGAGGAGGTATTTTCGTTAGTCTGTCATTGTCAAGGTTAAAGCACCTACAGTAGAACCCTGTTATGACATTTTTTAGGGGACCATAGAAATCTAAACATAATAAATGGGAAAACTTTATAACAGGGTAATTTTATATTGAAAAACACATCTGGGGACCAAGAGAAGGTAGCTTTATAGGCAGGAAAATGTTTTAAGTGGGGATGTTATGACAGGGTTCCACTGTCTATTCAAAGTATTTTTAACTTCATTTTCACTTTATTTCCTATCGTAATAAACACTAAAATGATTGAGTTTGTCATTGTAATTAGCGTACATATTTATTTCCTACAGTAGCATTGTATTTTCAGCTGAAGAAAAGCAGTTTGGGTATGGTGAGAACGTGGGTATGGTGAGAACGTATCCGAGATAGGGTTGAATACATTACATAGATAATAAACTACCATTAACTTACCTCATTATAATTTATTCATATTAACACCTCTACACAGTGTTTATTTGGAAGAGAAAAGATAACCAAAAAAATTACTTACAGTGTGGACAGCTACAAATGGCAGGGATATGTTCGTCAAAGCATTGGCTGTTCACTTGCTTCAACAAACACACTAAAAGGGACTTAGGTTTTTATTGATACAGTTACTGATTGTCATTTCACTATCAATTTTCCAGTTAAAAATTATGCATGTAACGAATGCAAGAACCCTCTTATGTATAGAGGCTATGTGAGTTATAGCAATAAACAATTTTGCTACAAATGAAGAACACAAATATTATACATTATTACAAACCAATTTAAAGCCACATTTCCAACCTTTTTAATACTTGGATTGTTTTGAAATTCTCATTAGTTAATAATTTATTTCTGCTTAACTGTTTTGGCTATAAAGGTTAACATCCATCCAGTAATCACATTTTTAACCTCGATGCCACAAAAATACAAAGAAAATAATGTTGCCAACATTTTTGAGGACTTGAATGCCTTTCTGGAGTATGTATGTCCCGTCGTCAGTGATACGTGGTAGACCAGAACGACTGG
Organism: Medauroidea extradentata; assembly: GCA_003012365.1. Lineage (NCBI taxonomy): Eukaryota > Metazoa > Arthropoda > Insecta > Phasmatodea > Phasmatidae > Medauroidea > Medauroidea extradentata. Next base: position 7,591 of record PNEQ01131332.1, read on the forward strand.
CCTGGTGCCATCTAAAAGTGGTTCTGCAGGAAATTCTGGATTGGTGAAACTCAGTGCAAGAATAATGAGTTTGGCACTTTTCGTGCAAAAATGCACTGCATGGTACGTGAGCTTGTACTCCACTCTGACAACAACTGGCAATGCACATTGAGAACCAGGTAGAAAAAGAAGTTCTAGAGACCGACGTCTTGCGGAAAGTCAGCCTTACAGTCTGGCATTTCCCCAACCCATTTCAAGAGGACACTTTGAGTTGTATAGTAATGTGAGCCCCGAGTTCAGAGTCCCAATTCAGCCTGCAGTCATTCCAGTATACGGCCAGTTCTTTACAAACAATGATAAGCATTAATCATTACGGCCAATCATGCAGCTATCAAAAACAAAACAAAGTTTCCCGTGAGAAACTTGTATCATCAGATGTGAGTGTGATGATGTGTGACACAACAGACATGCTTAGCCCAGAAGCCTGATCAGTTGGCGAGGAGTGAATTACAATGTTACGAATCTTTTCTGTTGGAAAGTATCTCTGGCTCACTACAAAAATTATCATAAAGTTATGTCAATTTAGTTTACTCCAAAATAATGAAGTTGGCAAAAATGTTTAGTAAAACAAGAAATAGCCAACACAGATCCGTATGGCAACAAACTTTGTTTCCCATAACGTGGGTGACGTCAGAGGGCAAGTACCTGTGATCGTCCATTCCAACTGTTTAGGATCAATGTGTAATATTGGAAGAATTTGCGTAAATGTTTTCACAGATTTTTTTTTATTATATTTTAATTTTAAATAGTGATAAGTGGATCAGTAGCAGTAGGTGGTGTTAATAACTCAATGTAATTTAACATGTTAAAATGTAACTGTGTATCCTTACTCACATCAGAGCTGTGGGAAAGGCAGCACTTGTAAGTCCTGTCTTGTACAAGTGGACTGGCTTTAAAATCAAACAACTCTTATAATAAGAAAGAATAATATAAATTGTTGCCTTGTGGTGTTGCAGGTTCAGTGCTGAAGTCTTACTCGCAGCTGGGTGGCAAGAATGAGGACCTGGGCCGCACACAGAAGTTCCTGGAGGAGGTGTTTGTGTCGGGAGCAGCCACCTGCCTCATCTGTATAGCATCAGTCAAGAGGTCTGACCCGGTGAGTTGCGCTGCCACTGCAGGTGCTCTGGCTGTGGTGGATTAATTGTAAACTAACACAGTTTATTATAATTCACTAAACTTGACATCTGACTGTTCAAACAACAGTGACAATAGGTTATTCGGTTAACTCAAACTGAGTAAAATTTACCTTGCATCTGAAAAGTGATCCTAGCTAATTGCTAGTACGTGATATCACAACCTGGCTAACTTGTGGCGATATGAAGTTTTTCCGTAACTCTTTGTTACCGGGAGCAGCTTATTTTTGTAAACATGGCACTTGGCTACAATTTCAAAAGGGGAAATTAGGTATTCTTAATCCAATAAAGCACCAGTCGGACTGGTCAATACAAAGAAAAAAATTAATGTACAACCTCTATTTAACAAAACTCAAGGGACTAAAAAATGACATGTTTGTAGCAAGGGGCTTTGTTAAATAGAGGATTGTAATAGACATAGGATTTCACGCGAATGACAAAACTACTTTTCTCTCAGTATATCCTGGAAATTATGGAGTCAATAAAATAGATAATTAATGAACTTGCTATTTATTTTCAAGATTATGAAGAATTCTTAATTCCTTGAGCAGTATATCTAGCACACAGTTGTAAGTTTAGGTTCCCAGGTTTATAGAATATCATGGTTACACCAAGTTCTTCACCACATACCTTGAGCGTGGTAATTTTATAATGGTTTTTAAATTTGGGAAGCCAGCCATTGGTTGCTTTCAAATGATTTACTCTCATTCTGTGCTTTGTGCTATGCCTTTTCTTGTAGAATAGGTCCCGAAACATTACAGTTTGACACCTTAACCTCCATTAGCCAATCTTAAGTTTTCTTGACCAATATTAATTTTTACATTCTTTACATTTCCTATTTGTGCCAACCAAGGCAGTGTAGTTTTCAATCTTGTCATAATTTTTCATTATTGTTGACATTGTAGGCTTAAGACGCGGATGTTGAAACAGTTGGCAATATCACATTTTTATCACCTTGATCAACAACTTTTAAAATTTTTTGTGTTTTATTTATTATCTACTGCCACATTTTTGTAAATGCATTCATGTAAATGTTACAACCAACCACATGCATAAATATTAAACTTCTAACCGACCTTCAATATTTCGGAAATCGAAAAGCAAAACAGTAAACGTGGTCATATATAACAGATGACGTTCACTATTGTGTATGCGTACCTTTGCCTACGGAAATACGGGATTCTGACATGTTGAAATGCCATAGCCGTACCATGAGCGCTGTAGGTTAAAAATGCATTGTTCTTATGTGGGTTTGGCGGGACCAAATCTTTACTTAGTTCTGTATGGTTTTTAAATATAATATTCGTTAATGGAGATTTTACTGTAATCGGCAATGAGGGGAATAACTAGAGAAACGTGTCACCGTTAAAATTCAGAAAATTAATTGATATTATGATTATTTCACTAATAAAATATACATAATACAACCTTGTACAAAAATATGTACATACTATGTGTTCAACATTTTCTTTCACAACAGTAAAACATTAAGCAAAATTACTGTCTAGACTTAGTAAAATTGAACTGGATACATACCAAACATTCAACAGATTTAAGCTAGTTGAAAACGGGTAGAAAAAGTGAAATTCAATGAAGTCCTGAAAATACAAACATCTATTACTTGGTGCAAACATTTTGTGATGTTCAACAGTTAACTGAAAATATATGTTACTTATCTGAAACATCAGAATGCTGTGTTTACCCCCATTGCCTTGATTAGAGCCAAAATCACCTTGAATATGGCTCTGCGTGGTTTTCAGCATGTTTGTTTGTCTGGTGTAGCTTATACCATGTCCAAGACTATGCAATTACTTAGTAGTTTGTTTGCTTCCAGTGATTCTGTATGTGACTACACTTAATACAGTTTGCTTTGGTGTCGGTTTTGTGAGAAACAAGAGACTGCCAGTCTGAGGCAACTGACCAAATTTTTTTTGGCTACAGAATTTGGAAATCCAGTGTCATAACCCTGTTTCCTTAACTATACACATTCCAGGATTTATACTGAATGCTATTGCATTAAATGTATTACGATTGGAATCAAATTTATTTATTTCTTTTACAAGTGCATGTGGATTCTTTGGAAGTTCAAGTTCCTGTATTGTCATTAATTTTAATTCATGGTACATATATCATCGTACCACGAGCTTTAGTTTTGAAGTCATCATATAGGCCATGCCCTAACAATGAAGAAATAACATAATAACATGCGCCACAGCACTGGAAAATACAACATTCCTTCCATGTTTTGGTCCTGCAGAGTAGTAACACATTACATCTTAAAACCATGCATAGAGTTTTCCTTTGCGTTTTTTAATTGTCAGCTTAATTTTATCTTCCCCTACACCACGACTTGCATACATTTCAGATCAATCTGTCAACAAGATCGTCATGAAATATGCTTTATTGTGTACTATAACACTTTCGTGGAACAAATTTCTGAACTCTGTATCAGTTACTGTGATAAGTTCAAAAGAGCATCATATTTCTCATGTTCAGTATTTTTCTCCTTGACGAAAGCCACACAACACTGATAATGAACTATAACATCTGCTGCTGGTTCGTCATTTCCTGTTGCATTTAGTTCATTTCTTAATCTTCTTGCAGCATCGTTCATGGGGTCATTTGCATTTTGACAGTGTACCTGTGCTGTCATCTTTACCAGTGTGCCAAGGGTACTCTCAGACCCTGATACGACACAAGATCGTAACATATACTGTAACTAATACGGGGAGCGTTGAAGGGCTGGGGGAAAATACATGCCTATTGCTAAGGATACTCATTGGGAGTAATATTCAGTGCAGACTACCGTCTTGCATATTTTTGTATTGCAGACCATCCACGAGCAGTGACTATCTGGATTTCACTTTTCTTCTGAGTAGGAGTGAATGGAATGCCATATAACAGACAAACATTTTGTCTGGTACGGCTGCCACTGTGTTAATTATACCTGCTTGATTGTGGTAATGAAAACGTGAATCAAAATAAACATCACATTTTAAGAAAATCTTTGAGATAGAAAAGGTGCTACAATGCAATATGTGAATGTGCAATAGCATGTATTTTTCAAACTTACAGTTATTGGTCTGTTATTCCGTTTAAATATGACTGTGACCTGTTGTTAACATAAAAAATTTAATGCAGTTTAATGTACACTAGACCCCCGATTTTACGAATACTGACGGTTCCATTTATGACATTCGTAAAATTGCTACCTTCGTAAAATCTATTGAGGCCAATTTTGCCTCCCAACCCTTTACCAAATTTTAAAATAGGATTTTTCCACAACGTATATCCAATAGAGTCCCGATTTTCATAGCGTTTTGCGGGAAAGTAAGTTAATTATCATTAAAACATAAATTAATATCACAAGATTGAAGTCTTCCGTTTAAAAGGGTACCACTGAAAGGTAAATATGACTGACCCATGTCCTGGAGAAAAAGAGAACACTGAGCACCGAGTGTCTTCTCACGAATACAGTGTCTTACAACCGTATTGTTTCACACGATAAATGGCAAATACTATTTGAAGTTTAAATTTATATCAATAGACAGACGTCTTTGGATTAAAATCAGACCTATGAATGATTGATACGACCAATCCATGTCACAAAAAAAATTAAACACCAAGCACAGATGCCTCTTGCGATCGTGTAGCATTGCGTGAAAATATAAACATAACAAGGTTTACAAGACTAATCAAAAGAAACTAAAATTATTGTCGCACACAACATTTTTTTGGAGACCGTGCGGCTGGTGTACTATCCTTTGCAACACGAAAATAATGAATAAAAAAATCAAGTGAAGTTTGAAGACAAGCCTTTGTGCTGTACTGTGTTCGGCACTTGTGCCCTTTTAACGATGGCACGCCACGACAAGAGTCGAGTTAATGCAAAAACTTCATCCCCAACGAGTCCAAACATAGTCACTTATGTCGTTCTTACCCGTTGCCCAGTCGTGTTTACTTTCAAACGCTCGCCTGGCTCATGTGTAGTGTTGATAACTTTGCTTGCAGAGGCACACACACTCACACACACTCTTTCTCTCTCACACACACTCACACTGTGCCACGGTGCAATTATACTCTTGTATTGTCTTTGAAGCTGACAAAGGTAAATGTGCGTCAACTGCATCATGGATAAATTCTATGAAGCCGACGATCTGACCACAGCGTTGGCGCCAGAAACCCTACAGCCTGGAGTAGATATAAACACAAGAATTTACTCACTTCACCAGGAAAAATTGAATAATTTTCAGTGGTTGGATGCGGGAACGAAAAATCCTGTTGTGCACACATAATGGAGATTATCTTTATGGATGTTAGTATCCGCGCTTGAAAGTGAGCTGATAATGGCTAGAGGAAGGGGAGGGTTTCAGGTTGGATGTCTGCAAGGTATTTTTACCGCCAAGGGGGGGGGGAGGGAGGATATTGACATTTCCCGTGAAACACGTTGCAAGTTGTTTCCCACACTGATGTTTGGGAAGGTATGTGGAAGGGGGGTGTGATCTGCCAGAGGTAAGACAAGCATGTAAGTCTAGCTGAAACACGTTATCTACGAAGAGTAATATTTTGCTTCATTAAAGAAATCAGGGGTAGACAAACTTTGTAACATACATAGTAATGCTCACAGGCAGAATGTTTCTCTCTGATGTGCGCATTCACATTTTTCAACAGCTTTAACTTTTTTTTTTTGGAAAATTTTTGCAATTTTTTGATGGTACCCGAGGTTATGTTCGTAAAATCCAGGGTTCGTAAAATTGAGGGTCTAGTGTATATTACTGCTTATCTTTGACAAGCAATCACTATATGTATTATGTATTGAATATAATTTTGAGATTTTTGAAAGCTGCCATTTTGGATTTTTTGACATAACAGTGATTTCAAAATTCAGCGGGTCAAAATACATAAAGAAAGACACACAATAAAAATAGATCGTAAAAACCACCAGCCAAAGAAAAAACCTAACAGTATTAACCCCTATAATATCCATAAAAATAGTATTCTAAAACACTGAATTATTTTTATTTGTTTTGTCTACTTATTCACTGTCCGAGATATCTCGGGTAAATGTTTTAAGGGGTTAAAAGTGTTTATGTTAGTGAGATTAGACTGTAGCATGTCTTTGTGGTGGAGCGCCTAGGTGTGTGTGTGAGACATAGAGGGATTGGCATGTAATGTGATATGATGTGTGGTTGTGTACCAGATATGGAACTGCGAGGAGTGCTACAGCTTCTTCCATCTAACTTGCATCCAGCGCTGGGCCAAGGACAGCATTGCGCATCAGAGGCATGCCCTGGAGGACCTGCCACGTGGCAAGATCCGGCCTTCCTTCCAGTGGGCCTGGTGAGTATCACAGCAGCTTGGTAGCAGTTGTAATCATGGCAGTGGAGCAGGCTTGGACTCTGTATGTGAATCATTTATTCTCTGTCTGGCAGCACTCGTATGAGCTAGATTTACATACTGAATAATGCTAGGTGGGGCTCAGCCACCTTTCACACTGTAGCATTTTCTGCATTGATAAGAGCAAAATATTGCTACAGAAGTAAAATTAAAACTTGGTGTTTTCAAGTGTTTTTTGGTCATGAATATACTTGTTTGCTTAGTTTTCAGAGCACAGTGTGGGAAAAAAATTTCTAAAAGATCCTAAGACTATAGCAATAAGAGCTGCATCTAGACGAACAAAAATGTTGTGTATAATACCGGTAGATTTGGACATTTAAGTACCTTTCCTTGCTCTCGCCAGGGCTCTGGTGTAGACAACACCCTTAAGCAGGCCTTACACGATGCAAAATTGGTTTTGTGCAAAATCTAGGGATGTGCGTACACTAAACCCCCGATTTTACGAATACTCACGGTTCCTCTCATCGAATTCGTAAAATCGCTACCTTCGTAAATTCGATTGCGGCTTATTTTGCCCCCCCCCCCCCCTCCTTAACAGAAAATTTTAAAATTGCATTTTTTTTCTGCAAAGTGTCTCTAGGCCCCGACTTCCGTAGCGTTTTACGGGAAATTAATTAGCGTAATAATGTAAACATAAATTGATATCAGTAGCCAGACGTCATACTGTTGAGCGGTAGATATGACCGACCCTTGTCCCCAAAAAATGAGAAAATCGAGATTCCGAGTGTCTTCTCTCG
>PNEQ01131333.1:6049-115701 GCA_003012365.1 Medauroidea extradentata
TGAAATCTGCAACCTACCCTTACCTGAAGAGATCCAAGAAGATCGAAACACGAGTACGTCATTCTTATCCTTGGACGGGCCTTACGGTTTAGGATACGAATTGGGATTTCCAATTGCTATATTCCCACCGTAGCGGGTGGTGTATCGTGCGGAGCACACACGTCCTAAAGACGCACTCTTGAACATGACAGATACCAGCCCGCGTCGTCATTGATTCGCTGACGTAATGTGTGGCCTTGGGCAGAGCTTACTAGCAGGCGACTCAAAGGTACGGCCACAGAATGTTTAGGAATACAGAAGTGAAATAGCTAGTAGAACAGCGAACTCAGTCACACACGCCAACAAAATGGCTTCCCTGGCCAGCAACATGGCGGAAACACCTACCGCCAATCAGTGTAAGGCGGCGGCCCTGCTAGCCGGCAGCCAGGCCAATAGGAAACCTACTGTAACATGCAGGAGCCAAACATACACGAGGCTGGTATCAACAACCTCGGGCAACCAATAAGCGGCGAAGTTCGCACGTTTCAAACGAGCCGCCACGTCATTTCACGTCTGTATTACTATCTAGTCTGTGGTACGGCCATGGCTCGGGGTGAGGTGGTGAACAGCTATTCATATCATGGCACAGTCGGAGACCAATAGCTGGTATCTGTCATGTTCAAGAGTGCGTCTTTAGGACGTGTGTGCTCCGCACGATACACCACCCGCTACGGTGGGAATATAGCAATTGGAAATCCCAATTCGTATCCTAAACCGTAAGGCCCGTCCAAGGATAAGAATGACGTACACGTGTTTCGATCTTCTTGGATCTCTTCAGGTAAGGGTAGGTTGCAGATTTCAGCAACCACCTTACGACACAGTTTACAGATTGTCGTAAACTTAGAGGTTGGCATGAAAGGTACAAGAAACTTGACACCTTCGATTACATACCGCCAAGCAACACAGTTTAACAAAATAGCTTTGGTCACTTTTCGTACAACATTGCATTGGGAATATGATTCGTACATTCGGGAAAATAAACCTCGTATTTCTGACCCTCTGTAAGGTAGTTCGACAGTCAGGCAGGCGCGTCACTACGGGCCGACTAAATATCACTAACTAGAACCACGATTTTGTGGCGGAAATATTTCTGCACCACTTGATTTCAATTACTTATCTGCAGCTATGCTACATGTTCATGGATTGACTGTTTTAACTCTCACTGTTTTGAGGTTCTACTGGCAAATCACAGCCGTATAGCGTTACAATTACTTATTTTGATTGGTGTAGTCAAATGAGAGACGTGCCAGAACAAATACGCGCTCCCAATAACCATGAAGCAAACCCCCAATGTGTACGTGTGGCATTGAAACTAAATGGTGCAAAAAAAAAAACTTTCCGCGGCAAAATCGTTGCTCTATCACTAGTTTATTTGTGTCACGCAGAGTTTTCACCATTGTAGGATTAAACACGCATGCGCTTATTGGCTCATGTAGGTTGCAGAGGGAGAACTACACTGCAACGTCCTTTACGTTTGGTGCAGTTTTGGTGTATTAATTCCAACGACTATTGAAAGTGTAAGCACTGGCTGTCCACCTGTGCTGCGCTGTGTTGCTGCAAACGTCCTTGTTATTTCAAGTGACCCTTGGACAACAAATGACATTGGGACAGGTATAAGCGGAGAAACGGAGATAGATTTGGCCAGGGCAAGGAACCTTCCTAGCATTCGCCCGGACATATACAAACAAAGGTTTTTTTTTTTTTTTTTTTTTTTTAAGAATACGGTAATGGTATCAAGAACATGTTTTGTATTATTTATAATTGTTTTGTAGTATTATTTATGGTAACTACAATATAATTTTGAAAATAATTTTTATATCGAAGAAAATACTTTATTTATTAAAAAGAAAAGCAAATTGTTTTCTAACAAAACATCCTAAAGAATTTTTTTTGCACTACTAAGAACATGTTTTTAAGATTTGCATTGCTGCATATCAAGCTATCTCTAATGCAAGCTTACGGTGGCCGTCTGGGTGAACATATGTTGCGCATTCGAGACCTAGAAGAGCGGAGGTGATATGGAAGACACAGCACGTGCATCACGTCTCACCCTAGCTTCTAGGCATAAGTCACTGAACTGGTGTGGTGTCTTCTCGCCGACAACTCGCCTGTACTGGACTTTCAATGGCGACCCTATCATTTCATTCACGTATTATTTACGATGAAGGTGTATTGTACACGCCTATACTATTTAAATACTCTACGGGAAGATTCATACCTAAATAAGACCGCAAAAACACCCATTTTCGCTACTTTCGGCTGCTAGAAAATACACTTAAATGGGTAGTAATGAACCTGAGATGGGTATACATACATGTAACGTTCTTTAAGCAGACATAACTCATGTAATATAAGCAATTTTCGAATAATATGGTACCGGCCGAACCTTTACACATCATTCGACGACTTAGACAGGCAGCCACCTTAATGTCACTGCCTACCTGAAGTCCGTAGCGTGAGTGATTATTGGATATTTTTAATGATATTGCTTTTGGAAGGAAATTATTTTCTGCATTGAGAAGAAGAAAATATTGACACCGGAATAAATAAAAAAGTAGAACATTTTTAAAACGTAATGTTTTTTAGTGTTACAGACAATGAAAATACTTAACCAAATATTCACGGTACTAAGAAAAATGCCTCGACAAATCATATATCAATGTGTGCCTTGTTGAGATGAACAATAAGTCAGTTGTAGCATTTGTGTACGTTCGATAGGTAGCCTACTGAGAGTGAGAAATTTTGTTTTGCGCTTTACATCGAGGTCTTCAGCACTGGGTGAGGAATGACCTGAGGTGAGTATGGAGCAGCGCCGGAATGAAAAGGCGAGGGGAAACGAGAGATACCCGAGAAAACTCGTCGACCAATGGCATCGTTCGGCACAATTCCCACATGCCAATATCCAGGGACCGACCCCACCGGGAATCGAACCCGTATCGCCTTGGTGGGAGGCGAATGGTCTGACATTAGACCACCGCGGCCTCTTGAGCCTACTGAGATTGTGAGGTAGGCAGCGTTCTTAACAGCAATAAAATATAATTTGTTCTTCTCTGTGAAGAAACCGTTGCTGCTGCTCGGTGACAAGGAAGGTAGCACGAGGGGCCTCCGTGAGGCAACACAAGGCGGGTTGTTATTAGGTCAGTATACGTACTGTCTACGAACTGTATCCACAGTCAGAGGAGGTAATCACGTTGCTTGCTGAGCTCCGCGCGTGCCCCAGGGCAAGGATAACTGTCGCCGGCCGGACGACGTAACTACGACGTGTTTCAGAGCTCGACGCCGAGGACCCGGGACCCCCCGAGTAATTACTACCCTCCGCCTTTTGACCGTGCACCCCTCTAATTGGACCCACCCCCTGCTTCCACAGCCACCGTAGCTGGGGGGACCACAAGCGGGTTAATCAGGCGAGGCAGAGGGAGCTGACGGCGGGACTCGTCCGAGATTAGTCTCGAGTTCGGCCCCTCGTCCCCAAACAGCCCGCGTCGTCGTTGATTCGCTGACGTAATGTGTGGCCTTGGGCAGAGTTTACTAGCACGCGACTCAAAGGTACGGCCATGGCTCGGGGTGAGCTGGTGAACAGCTATTCATATCATGGCACAGTATTCATCCTGTGGATGCCGCCATCCACTAACATGCCCACAGCTACATTACACTCTGGTAACTTCGCTGGAGAAACAACGGTGTACATATTTTTTTCAGCAAAGTTAAATGAACAAAGTTTCCCAGTGAATATCGGTCAACTGTCGCCATCTCGGATATGTTTAATTTATATGAAACTTTTATTTCCGTTTATCTTCGGAAGTTGCTCGCGGTTGGGCGTCTAATACTAGGACAAGAAATTAATAAAAGGGATCTTTTCATTTACTTTTCTTGTGGAATTCTCGAAAGCGCGATTCTTTTTTTTTTTTTTTTGTAACCCTGCAAGCCACGATCGAATAATTAAAAAAAATAACCAACAAGACCAGTCATCCTGGCACAAACGTAAAACTCACTTTACGAGTAGCAACCAATATATAGAGACTGCTGATTATCGCGAATAGAGTTTTGCCCCACTTTGTTTCAGTGTCTCACGTGCACGCCTTCAGTTCTGCTTCACGGTCAGTGATCGGCCTTTTAAACTTTCACGAGTCGTATGGTTCTATCCGCAGATCACAAACATGTGGCGTTGCAATTACCTTACTGTGATTGGCTTAGTGAAATGAGAGTAGTCTGTTCATAACACGGCCGTAGAAGAACAGGTCTGGACACTCGCCTGGAAACTTGACCCCTTTGTTGTTTGGCTGTAGTTCACCAAGTTACCGAGAATATTGTGTTTTATTGGCACTTCAGTTAGGGCGGTCGGACTCAAACTCCGCCCACTTCCTTTCCACTACGGTAAACAATTTACCAAAACGTATTTTTTATCAATTTACGAAATACTTCCTTCGCTCGCAAATTTAAGAAAAGGCTCCAGCAATCTTTATTTACTTTATAAATTCAACAATGGAAAAAAGTGGACGGAGTTTGAGTCCGACCGCCCGGAAAACAACGCCAAAAAGTACGACATTCTCGGTAACTTGACGAACTACAGCCAAACGACAAGGGGGTCAAGCAAAATACATTGTTAGATAGGCGAGTGTCCAGACCTGTTCTTCTACGACCGTGGTTCATAAAGGCAAGCTGTCCAGTAACCACGAGGCAGAACAGCAGGTATGCACGTGAGTGAGTGAAGAGAGTTTGGTCAGCACTTAATATTAACATCGACGTCTTTAGCGCTGGTGAGGGGTGACATGTGACTATAGAGCAGCGCCGGAATGAACGGGCGGAGGAAACGGGAGGTCCCCGAGAAAACCCGCCGACCAGCGGCACCGTCCGGCACGATTCCCACATGCGAAAATCCGGGGATCGACCCCGCCGGGAATCGAACCCGGATCGTATTGGTAGGAGGCAAGAGGTCTGACCCTCGGCCCCTAGGTATGTATGTAAGGCACTGGAACAAAGTGGGGCAAATCTCTTTTCGCGAAAATCAGCCGTCCCTACCAATATAACTATGAAATGTGGCACTATAGTAAATATGTTTATGGAAAATACGACGTTTAGTCAAATGAGCTCCTCATTTTGTTAGTATTTTTACAGGCACAACCGTCTGACGAAGTCATTTCTAGCCAATTTGAGGGGTGTAGAAAAAAAAAACAACATATTTCTAACAGGATTGCAGTATTAAAATATCATAAGCTTAGTTTGAAGTTTAAGTTCTTTTAATAGATAAACACAACGATAACATGCGGTGTGGAACATAATACTCGTGACAATCTACAACACCGTTCATGTGGGGAGGACTTCTCTTTAGCTTATGCAACACCCATCGGCAGAGTTCCGTTCCGTTAGTTACTTGCTGAAGCATACACATCTGCACAATTCTTGCTGCAGTTTCTTACGCCTCGTTTCATTCCTCGTAAAGTGCCTGGCAGACTTCCAGCACTCCACAAGCCCATGGCAGGTCTCCCGCCCCGTTGTGCTCGGTTATAAACGACATCTGAGATCTTAGACTACACAATACGCCCATACATGTATATATACTGAAGTTGCGCGGTACTTAAGTAAGTAAATAATTTTCACTACCATGAACAATATTTCCACCGCTAAGGAATAAAGCTCGAGAAATGTATCTGATTTTGAGACGAATACCAAAATTTGGCAAGTATATAACATTGATGTAATTTTACCCTTTAAGTGGAAATATCCCAACAATACAGTATGCATTACAGTAATCAATCAATGATATTTAGATTAGACAAGAATGAACACCGCTATAAAAATTTGTTTTCATTAATATGTTCGTTGGCAAAGGAGTACAGTAAAAAAATATGTTTCCAACAAAATTAATTTATAAATTTACACAAGAAATAAAAATAAATTTATTCATAATATTCATGTGCGCGAAAGGATTTAGATAACTTTCAAAGTTACGTATTTAATTAAACCCACACATCTAACATGATATTAAATCCATGCCCAAAACCTTAGATATCTAGTATTTCTATGATACATGAAAAAAGATTGACTGCACGACAGCTCATGGCGAGTCTGTCCCAGGATTTTTGGACGAGTAAATATGTGTGGCTAAAAGAAAATTAATCTTGAAATATTTTTTGTTGAAAAAGAACACTTCAATAATAACTAACTACTGACGAAAGAAATTACACTACTTTCCGACTAGTACAAATTTTGACATTCCGTACCTACAGAAGTGTAATTGTTTACTTGAAAACAAAGCATACTAATGCCTAGAGACGGGAAATATGTGCAGGTTCACTGACCTAGAGGCAAGCTTCCAAGAATGTCAGTGTACTAAGCGCAGCTCATTGGCTGCTGTAGGACACAGTGATTCTATATTATTGTGCTTGCATTAAGCTGCGTCTTTATTATTGGCTGTGCCCCATCCAGGACGTGTAAAATTAAGACCACTCTAGGTAGTTTTTTTCACATTGGTGCAAAAAACTCAACTTTTTTTTTTAACGGGATGCTTTAAAAAAAAATTGAAGCCTAAGAGCAGTCAAACGATGTTCAATAATACGTAGGCGTTTGACCTAATAATGACCCGCCCGTTCACAATAAATAACTGATTGATTTTGGCTTATTTTGACTTACAAATTGGTGATACTTAGGGTGCAAAAATCTGGAAAACTAACATGTTTATTGCCACCAAAAAAAAGTACGTAGAAGTAATGATAGGCTATATTTGTGACAAACCTATCCAGGGATTCTTCTGTATGTTAATTATGTTCTTTTCTAGAAAAATATAAAAAAAAAAAAACACTATAAAACTACCATGCATGGCCGTACGTCAAGAACTATTTGTGAAAGTGACATGAATTTACAGTTGTTTGAATCCTTGCTTGTGGTCAAACGAAAACCGGAATTTTTAAGGTCTCTACTAATGCCTAATGCTTAGAGATGGTTGAAAATCGCGAGAATGTTTTCAGCCAGCGTATTCTGCGAATCAGTGTAGTGTCCTGCGTCATGTATTGTTGGCCGGCGGTTATGTAGCACAGTCTAGTTATTTACAGACGAATCACAGACGTCCAGTAGTAGCACACCAGATTTATCATTGGCCCAGTCAAATAGAGACTCGCCACTAACGAAATATAAGCATCGGGAATTAATACATTACATTGAAGCCTAGCAATCACTCAACTTTTCTCGCTATAAATCACCTTCTCTGCTAGTGCTGTATAAATAGACGCCCAGTAATGAAATATATACTCGGCTAAAAAGTTCCTTCAAATTATGATGAGTAGTTCAGATATTATCGACGACTGAGTATCCCTGTCATTCGCTCGACATCTCACCTTTCCATGCCCTGGAAGTGATAAATCAGCAGTTGTGTGAACTCCTAAGTAAAATAAGTTAGGATATTTTTACAAGAATTGGTTCCGCCCGCAGCGAATTTCTAGACTTCTTTCAAGTTTTCTCCTCTCATACTCTTCTTCTTTACTCCTCCCATCCTTTTCCAACCCAACCGTAAGTCCCTAAACACCGAAGCGAAGAAAAGATGTCGGCGGAGGGAGGCAGTGCCCCGGAGCTAGCTGTTATCTTCGAGCAGCTCTTCTCCTAACAGATTTAGCGAGCAAACAATATAGACAGCAGTGACACCGCGTCAGCTGCGGGAACACACCAGTGGTCAGAGATTTTTACTGTCGCGTCAGTTCGCCGTCGGATGTCATATGAGACTCTTTAAGACTTGCGGGCTCCCCTCTGCTCGCCTGTCAAAGCAGAGAGGTGGATAAGAAAACTTGTTATCGACAGAACCCGAAACATTCCGCGTCGAGCGTTTATAAATTTATAAAAGTTTGCGCAGGGTACAACTAAGTCGTCACATAGATGTTAAGTGGTAAGGTAAGTGGACTTTACGTCTCATCGACAGCGAGATCATTATAGGTGGTCCCACACACAATTTGGTACAATGCCTGGAGCTTTGAAAGGAGTCGGGCATGGCATTTGTAAAGGGCTTGTTCCTGAGTTTTTTTTTTCAGACTGGTGACAATAACTCAAATATTTTTTAACCAAAAGTTTTGAAAAAATTTGGGTCAATGTGCAGTCACGCGATGCACAATACTGTGGATGCGTTTTTAAAAATAATGTACCATTCGTCAGCAAAAAAAAAAAATATATTTCGATTAATTTTGCTTATTTTCACGACAAAAAACGTGGTACTTTGGGTGACGAAATCTAAAAAACCGTTCAGTACATTTCTACAAAAAAATTCAGCAACAAATTATAACATATAAGTGTCAAAACTGTAGAGCAAAATTTTGATATGAGTATTAGGTAGCAATAAAAAAATATTTTATAAATCACTGCAAAACTCGGTAACAAGGCCTTAAGAAACCATCCCAGCATTTGTCTGGAGCGACTTCGGGAAACCATGGAAAACCGAAATCAGGATGGCCTGAGCCGGTGATCGAACCCGGGTCCTCTCGAATGCGAGACCAGCGTGTTACCGTAGCCCCACCTAGCTTGGCATGGATGTAAGAGTGACGTAACAAAAAACTGGTGTTTTCGTGTTATCTATGCAATATTGAAACTGAGGTACTTCATGTACTTAGTAATTCATTATAGGGACTGGATAGCAATGTAACTACCCCAGTTACACGTAATTATCTGTCTAATTAAATAAAGCATGTCAGGTGATTCGCGGATACAGACTCTGTTACCCGATCCTATAGAGAAAACTAAGTAAACAAAATGTTCTTCAGAATACATTTTGTTTGGCTGTTAGTTTCCGAGAAAGCTGCAAAAATTTCTCAAAGCCATAGGAACAAATGTGTGGTATTCTAATACGGGAATAAGGTCACTATGTGAATAGTTGCTCTTTGGATATAAGGCAACCCTGTAGCGTAGTAGGTTATGCGCGCGACATGCTGTATGACAAGTTCCGGGGGTTCGAATATGGGTGAATGGTAGGTTTTGTGTTCGTCAATCTGACTGTTTCAAATTTTGTAAAAGATTCGTGAGGTGTAGTCCGTATAGTCGAATTACATGTTCGCGCTCGTGTGATGCTACCGTCTCATTCTGTATTTCTTAACACGAATTTTATGGGCAGTTTAAAATTAGTTTTCTGCGTCAAGTTTTAAGAGTGTGAGTGAACTACTGTTTGATTAGGTCGTAAGTGAGACTACATATTTACTGACGGGCAATTTCACAAAAAAATTTACAAACAGAAATATCGCTAGAAAACCAAGCAAAATCGCGCTTTAAAAATAGGAATTTTGAAGTGTATCTGAGGGTACTTAATACAACTTTGTATAAATAACTGTAGGGGCAAGAAAATCTCGCGAATTCAATTACCTACATGTTACAATCAACTATCCTATGAATACTCAAGCCCCAACCATTTGTCCACTAGCTGCTACTCAGTGGAACAATAGACAATGAACGAATAGACGGGGCTTGAGTATACATAGATGGATTCTAGCATGCAGGTAATTGAATTAGCGAAAATTTCCTGCCCCTAACTATATGCCTTGCTGTGATTTTAAATTGTTAAAATAAAGTAAATTAAATAATTACAATTTGAAATGTTTGTGGCAAAACATAAAAGCCAAAATTTACCTAAAAATTTTACAACTAAAAAAAATGAAATTTGTAAAACCTGCTAATATTTGTTTGCACTTATTTGAAGGGAAAAAACTGCTTCGTTTTCTAAATTCTATTTTTGATGTTGTGATAGAGTGAACAATAAATTAGCAACACATTTGAAGTTGCATAAATGAATTACAAACTTTTAAAAAGTATTTTGTTTTCAACTAAGCTTTCTAGATCATACTTTTCAAAGCAACTAAAAACGGTATCTATTACGATATTGTGTGATTCTTTCTTATGATAACTAAGGGGTTAAATACTATAAATGTATTCAATTATGGAATTAATTTTTAAATGATTTTCTTATCGAGATTGTAAAATATCTTTAAATAATATTGCTAACAAAAATTAAGACTTCCTTAACAAAACATCGGAAACATCGTTTCACTACTTTACTGGGTAATCAACAAAGGTAAAGGGTTTTTTTTATAAACATACTTTTTTCGTGTATGATAGCACAGTCGTCTAATTTTACAAAAAAGAGTACAAATTTCGGCACTTTCAATAATAGTATGTGGTGTATGCACCAGTATTGTGTCCCGAACATAATGTTTAGAATAGTAAGAAGAAAAGGGCACTAAACCATGATTAACCTACGAATGTTAACACACAGATCTTATTATTATATTGATTTGCGTTTTCTTCTCTTAATTGATCTATTTAATTATGTTTGCTTTTAACTTTCTTCCTACTACTAATTTTTAACAGTTTCATAGGTTCTCGATTACCTCCAGAAATTTTTTCGGTGTGGCATAAAAATAAACAAAAAACTGAAAAATTAACTTTCTTATAACCGTATATACATACGTACACGGCTAACCACAGTTTTAATGTTACAGTCAATTATACCTACACACTTTTCTTTTGACGCAGAAGGCAAATCTGTTGGGTTACATCGTGTCTTCGGCAAATTAATTACGCTAATAGCAATGTCTTACGAAGCATTACATTATTAAAACGTGTGAAATTTATATAAATTACCTACCAAAATAAAACTGCATATGGGAAGCTGTTAAATAAACATCTTCCACTCGCACATCTAAATATATAAATAAATCACACTTTATACATAGTAGGATTCTAGGTACTTTAAAAAATTAAATCGCGCAGCCGTAGTCCATTAAATAGAACGCGGGACGGCAAAATAATGAAATACTATCCAGTACAGCACACTTATGTTAAATTACATGCAGGGAGTTAACAGTATACAGCAATAACGAGCAGGTAAATAATTTTATTCTGTATATTTCTCAATATCAATAGGGATTTGCAATTTTAAAAAAAATCACTGTTTAAAAAATTACCTTTCGAAAACATATCATTTCGCTAAAATTCTCGCTTGTAATACATCAATCGGATTTTCCGCCTTGGCCCATTGTTAATCAAAAAATATATTGCTCTTGTTTACGAGTGTTTATTACAATTTTACAAATGATGGTAGGCAATATCGTGAATTCGCCAATTTTTTGCGGATTTTCTCAGCTATCAATTATGAAAGGAGAAGAAAATGTTCTTCCGGATGACGGGGTGTTCGATTTCAGATTGCCACGGAACCACGTAGCCTTTCTTCCTTAGATAGACGTTCTGAGTGCCTTGTTAAATGTCTTCTCGCGTTGTCACGTCTGAAACGTTCGTTTCCGATATATTCCCAGCTTTTCCTGTGAAGCACCCACTTGCGGTTTTCCGATGTGAAGCTGGCGCCAAAAACGGTTATCCTTCCACCTTTCTGTAATGGCGCTGCCTGCCTGGAGTTAAGGCTTTTTCACGAGATAAAATATTTATTGATCTCAATTTCTGAATTAAATCCGCTGAGCAGATTTACGCTTAATACGATTCAACAAATTGGATTCAATATACATTGACGGGACTAATTGAAAATGTATCACACAATTTGTAAACAAATGACGTACAAAATAAATAATGTAGCTATTATCTACTAATCCTGAGCGACTCTAAACATTTGATAAAACCAATACAAAATGTCTTACTATTTTTGAATGAATTATATTAAGGGATTCGAAACATTGTTCCTAACGTGGGTTGCGTCTTAATACTGGCATGCAATACTCGTCCGAAGTGTGTTTTCTTCACGTATATCGTCACACTAATTGTTAGCATACGTGAAATAGTTCCGTAATTTTTTTTTTCAACAAACTGCTATACATGTTACAACAAACTGCTATGCATATAACAACAAACTGATATGCATACAGTATAACAGGAGTCACTAATAAGGTTTCGTCTCTAGAATTAGTGTATGTGCAATATACCTGTATCTCCGGAAATTACAGCTGGAGAAATAAGTTTTTTGTAAAAGTTAAGAAAAAACTGTTATCTATAGTGTAATATATCGAAATATCTTGACACGTTACGTGTTTTAAATACAATGATACGATGTGAAGAATTTCGACATCTAAGGTTAATTTGTCTATGGATAAAAATGTGTGTTTTATTATTGAGAAAGAAACAATTGTTGTTGCAGTGTTGTAGTACACATGGACTACACGATCTTATTCTTTAGTTTACCTTTATGTATTGATATAATGTTTCTGCTAGAGGTAGAATACAACCTGAGAAACTGAAGCTAGCCGTGAATAAATATACCTCTGTCAATAGACTCCACGTTTGACTTAGTTCTTATCAAGTACCTTTAAAGAAGGGGGAAATTACTGGAAAAGGAAACAAATAAATTAATACATTGGGCTCAGTACTTAGCCTCCTTTAGGTAAAGGGGAAAATTCACCCTTGTATCTGTATATCAATTTTTTGCTTTCGTCACGTTCAATTATATCACACTGCTGCAGATCTAATTTACGTGCTATTAAACAATGAGCGCGTTCGGCGCCTGGAATCATGCGAACTGCAAGGCCGACTCATGTTATAGGTCGTTCGGGATAAAGTGAGCACTAAAAGTTTAACCTTTGAAAAATATCACTAGCCGTTCCTGAATATAAGTGAACATTAACTATAGTTGTCTTACTGCTTGTATGGTTGGCAGCTACATTACGCAATATAGATCCGTGTATTTCCCTATTTAAATACAACAATACTGAAACAAAATCAACCGAGAGCGACATAATAGTAATTTATATAGTTAATATACTTTTTATTATCAAACTATATAGGTTCCTACCGACCGCACTATTTATCTTGCACGCGCAAACATCAAGTGACGTATCCATATAGGTTAGACATTTACCGTCGTTAGCCGTTACGCTGGGAAAGATACGAATTGGCTGAAAATAGAACTTTAGAAGGGCTTTTTTTTTGTGCTCACGTTATCCCGAATTTCCTATAGCCTTTTGCCTCATCGTTTCTAAACGGAAGATGCTCAATTGTCTTACCCTCAAGGACTCTCGTACGGGCGTACAAGTGGAGATAAATCGTAATTTTGTATTTGTAAGAAATAGTGTTAGTTGTGTAGACGTCATATATAACATTTTCCTTTTAAAAAAAATTAGCTTAACCGAATTTTCCATAGTAGCATTTTATAATCAAATTAAGCATGTATTTCGTTTTTTATTCACTCCAAAAACCATTGTACATAATAAAATGAAGTAATTGACATTGGAAATACATGTCACGGCTACTGCTTAACGTATGTAAGAACTAATTTAAGGGCTACAAAATATTTTCGTATTAAAAAAATATATATTTGCTGAAATTTTGAATAATTTTGCTACTTTTAGGAATTATTAAAAAAAAAAGATAGATTTTTATTTAAGTTAAGCAGTAGCCGGTGACATGCAGTTTCGATGTGGATTATTTCTTTTTTGGCTTTTAATTGCTGTTATGGGAAACCTGGTTAAACTATTTTTGTAAGAGGAAAATGCATTCCCAAGTAAGGTCTATAAAACTAACAAAAGCACAAATATAAACTTACAATGTTTTCTCACTTGAACACCCTTAAAGCACGAGGCGGGCCGCCACGTTCAGACTCCACTGACAATTCAGTGTTCATTTAATTGTTTCCAAAATCAGTTTTAGATAGCTACAATGAATGTACGGGAGACAATACTTTATCATACCTGACCTACTTTCCTAACCCTTCTATTCGTCGGCAAGGTAAGCTAAGTTCAAACAGCATACCTTACAGCATACCGCACGTTCAAAAAAAAAAAAAAAAAAAAAAAAGGAGAACAAATGTTAAACCTTACAAGCAATATCCTCTAAGTTACTATTACACTGAATAAAAGTTTCGCGGTTTCCTAATAATATATTTAAGGTTTCTGCGCTGGGTGCCATTTCAGACTCCAAGTCCTGAAACGCTGGAGAAATTATGCTAACATAAACCTCATCAGCGTTGAAACTACGACCACTTTCACTTCGCCACTTACAAACAACCAGCACTAAATTTAATATTTCAGAATTATAATATTTCAAAAAGATAAAACATGATTTCTTTCAGGTACTCAATCTCATCTGCCTAATTTAATTCTGTCTGTAATACTCAATGATGCTATTCAATTTCTACTGCTTTTTCAGGAGATGATTATTAAAACAGGTCTGATTCAGGATACGGGAGTTTTGGATGATATAAAGCCATACTGTTAGCACCGCGTATAAATTCTTTTACATTTTTTTAGTTTAAGAGAATTCCTCACGTGATAGTTTTTATCCTTTGAAGGCAATAAAAATTTCAAAATAATACTACTTTAATGCGCGAAATATTAAATTCGTGCGGAGCGTTTTGATAGTAAGGTACCTGTCCCGAATATGGCCCGCTTATGGTTCACAAATAATGTATGACTAAGACATTAACTATATTACTAATATAACACATGGATGATGTAATGCAGATATTTATTGATGGTGTATATTCATACCGGAGACTAGTGTGTATCGATCTCACATCGATCTCGGCTTTACCATGCAATGGCGACTAGTGGGCAATATTCGGTACAGGTACCTTCGTTTTTCCGCTTTGAACTTCAAGCAGCTACTTTATAATTTTATTTATAAAAAGTATGGCAAAAAATATTTTAAAAAAAACCTACAACGTACCTGTTTTGCGAACCAGGTTGGTATTCTTCCAGAATCCTCCAATACAACACGAAGGGGAGGTTTCATAAGCTTGCAGCCACTAATGTTTAAATGTAAAATTATCGTTGAAAACACAGTCAACTTGGGTTAATTTAGCCAAGAAACTTGAAACATTTAATTCTGGAACTATTACATACGCGGCAGCTAAGAATAGCCTAAACACAAGTAGTTTAGCCATTATTGAAAATGTTTTCGACTCTAACAGTCAGTACGATTTCTTCATTCAGGGCTGCAACATACGAAATGAATGGTGTGCCCAATAACCCCGGTACTTCTCAGTGGATACATTTGAGTGATATCACTGGTTATCTTTACAGGTGATTAGTTGAAAAATCTTCTTTAGCCTATTTCTAATTTGAACTCTGTTGTCACAAACTTAATGGGCAGATATCCTTAACTATTTATAGAGAAGCACTTAGGTCTTGTACATATTGGATTAGTTATTCATATTCAACAATGTATTCTGAAATCGTACGCAAGAGAGAAAATAAAAAATAACTCTTTAATTAGTTTGTATTTTAATCTGTAGCTTGATAGGTCACGGAATTTAGCAATGCGAATGTCATGCACAAAATAGGTAGGCTTACGTCTTGCATTGCTGCTTCTACCATTGAATTCATCAACTTAAAAATATAACTCAACTCGTTTTATAGTTGTTTCCTGTTGGAAAGGGATTCTGCATGGATCCAAGAAGAATATTACAAATCGTCTTTATGCTCGTCTTCTCTTATGAACCGTATTTTTATATTTATTTGTATAACATTAAAAACGGTAAATTACGCATTAAAGCAAACCAGTATCGAAAAAATAAATAAGTAGCTGGAAGGCTTTGCATGTAGAGGCGCGAAAACGACTGATGGGAGAGCAGATATCAGCCTAATTGTTTACGCGTTTCCAGGACACAATTCTCAATAATTTTAGTGCGTTATGGGGAGTTCATTAAAAAAATTAAGTTTTCCGTTACTAGCTAAGTTTATGTTATTATTTAAAGACATCTACTCATTACCAACTACAATTAAAATTTGGATACTGTTAATCCTGTAGCAAAGCACGACGGCGGTATTTTTTTTATGTTAAAATGTGAAACGGAATAGCGCCCAAGTGATCGCAAACGCGCAAAACAGCTAAAGACTATAGGATCCTTTCAAATTGGCTGAAATATTTACAATAGGTCTAACAAAAGGACTTCAGGCATTACAAGATAAACAGTTGGAAACAGCACAGATTCCCCGGTCCCAGGATCTCCAGTCTGAAGGAATTTGGTTGAAGCTAAGGATTTTGGGCGAGGCTGGCATACAAAGAAGAGGAAGAGAAAGTATTTTGCAACGCATGGAATGGAATCTGCCAACCAAAAGCTTTGGGCTGTAGCCGCCGTCACAAACGTTAACATAGTGTGGTGGGATATTTTCTCTACTTTGAACGTAGGACTGGTATGTACAGAAGGAATGTCCGTACTGCGCTGGATAAACATAAATATTAAACAATAACAAGCAAACACAAAAATATTTGTTTAATTATACCAACTGTTGAGTTTGTAGTTTGTTTTTTTAGCAAAGCTTTTACAGTTATGATTGTCTTCTTAAACAGTGTATTTATTGTTCGGGCATTTCTGTAATAATACATACATTTAAAGGTCGAAAAATATTTGTATCTCTTTACAGCATCCTAAGACATTTTGAAGAGGGAATAAGCACAACTGAAAGACAATAAGTCCTCTATCAAATTAAATTTAAGAATAAGTTCAAGAATACTTTTTATTTGTCATAATAATAACCTTAACTTCTCCCGACTGTGAAAAGTATCACTGCGTTTCTGAAATATATTTAGTACGTAATAAATAGTTAAAATTTAGACTAAGAAACCATACAAATTAATAGACGAATTTTTTCTTAAACAATTTGGAAAATTTAAGATTGTATCTGAATTAATTAATTTTCGCTATACACTTACAGTATCAGTATCTTGTAACACACACCGATATGGCTAAGAAACAGTATTCTTTAAGCACCTCTTAAATTCAGTGCAGGTAATACAGACATTTATGAGCGTTAAATGTGAAAAAAGTATGTGAGAACCACTGGCAACATTATCTGAGTTTATTTTAGTAGACTGTTTACTAGTAAACGTTCTCACTTTGCTGACGGTAATGATTTTAAGTCACTGTACATTTAAATTTATTTAGTATTCAATATACTACCAAAACCACCAACATCACACCGTGATACGTAGTGAGATTTTTTTATTGTTGACATGAGACAATTGAACTCAAGTTGCCACTGTATCTTGAGTCATAGCTCTGGATTTATTTTAAACTAGATAATTTATCATTTATAAATTATTTATACGAACCCCAAATTCTGAGCACATTTATTATAAGGCTTGTTGCACACGTCATGTTTTCCAAGTCCGTTAATAAAATAAACATACAGAAGCCACAGGGAAAAATAAAAAAAAGTACAAAATATTTCCTCTCGTGTTCTTCTCTTTGCATGCGACAAACTGACGCACTAACGCACCTGACAAATTCAGTAAACTACTTTAAAACCTTTTAGCCGGAAAAGTGCACCGCATAACAGAAACCTTTCAAATTATTAATTACGAGAAACATCAACGAAAATCATATGAATGTTACCAACCTACAGTCAGCAACAGACCGGATGTGATCGCGAGCGACATGCAACGTAATAATAGGACCTACATCCCAAAACTTTATAGCAAACCAACGAGAAGTCGAGATTCGAATGAGATTCACTGTCATGGAACATTTCCCACTATCACGTACGTACGTTCGTTTGAGAAGAGTATGGTTGTTAAATGAAGATACTTTACTCAGCACTGATACGTAGCACGAGATGAAGTTGGAGAAACGGGCAAAACCCGATTCGTTTCACATTTGCAAATAATCAGGAACGACCTACCCGGGAATCCAACTCGGATCGAAGTGGCGGAAGGTCGAACGGTCACTCCAGCGCGGCCCCGAAGAATCCGGAGTTAGCAGAATCCACAAAATGAGTTTCGGGACAAATAAAAAAAAAAATATTCGAAGTTTCTCCACCAAACTACGCACAGAGAATATTATATGAGTAACATGCACAAACATCGAAGGGTCATTAAAGTTTGAGGTCACGCACAAAAGGAAAGTTCACAAATTATCCCCAGACGCCCGGTCACACGTAAGCGTAAAGTGAATCTGCCTCCCAGGTTTTTTTTTCACCTCTGAAGTCGTTTTAATGCTTAGGGAGCGACGCACATAAATCAAGCGAAGTTGCAAGGCAAGGAAGGAAGAGGTGTCAGGCTTGCGCGCTTGTGCTGGGCGCCTGAGTGTTCAACCTAATTACGACCTTTCCCACCCTCCTCTCCCCCAACCCCCTTCCGACACCACGCCCCACCTTCCTCCTTGCGCCTACCACCCTTGCTTTCACGGTCCACGCGTCTCCCGAGCTGCGTCCGCATAAATCAGGATCATCTTGCGAGAGCGACGCCTAACTACGTTCATGAAATTATATCGCCGACGATCGCTTGCTCGACGAATATACGTAGGAACTGAGAAACATAAATAACTGCAAACACAGTTTTTCGTGTTTCAGTTGCCGTTGGAATTTTAACAAGTTTACTTTCGCATTGAATTTCCATTTCAAGTGTTGCCAAAGTGATATCAGCATAACTCATTTTAGCACAGAGACGTCCTTTCAAAATAGCGGCCATTTCAAAATGGCTACAATTGCATTAATAAAATTGGTTATATCTCTAATATACTTTATCCGATTTTCACTTACCTTCTTATCCGATAGCTCTTTTAACACTCGTTAATTCATTTCCCTACAACATTCTTCATATACCTAACAGTTTTCCCACAAATCTTGAAAAAAAAAATAACATTTACTAATTTTAACTGTCAATATTTTGTCCCCATGGAAAAGCAAAGCAAAATTGTGAATGATAGTTGTAATAAAAGTAAAATAAATTTTTTAAGCTTTAATTTGGTATATTACACAAGTATATTGTTCTTTATTACTGCGACGAAACCATCAAATTTTCCCCAATCATGTTTATCTCCGATAGGAAAACACATTTCCAAAAGAGCTCACGTTATAAATATTAGTTTGAAACCCTACAGCATTGGCAAAAAAGTATTTTTAGACTACTCTTCCAAAAATATAATGACTGAATACGAACAAACCTGCGATAGAGGCATGCGTAATTGGATAATTTCTATGTAGTTATTAAAAATTTTAGAGTCAATGTTCAAGAGCCGAATGTAAAATATGTTTCTCTGAATTTTGAGTGTATGTATCTATATGTGTGTGTTTATATAATATTGTTATTTCGTGACATATCAACATTATTTCATGTAAATACCTAACTATTTGTAAAAACCATAAATAACGTTTTTAAACATAAATAGACCTACAATCATTCTTATTTAGTCACAATTTTCTGATAACATCCATGAAGATATTTTATCACAAAGTTAAATTTCAACTGAAGTGTTTAATGAAATCAGCATAATGTCACGAATCTATTTTTTTTTCTTGATTATGTTCCTCGGTTCATCCGCGACAAGGCTTTAGTTGCTGGCTTTATTGACCATTAATTTGTATACAAAAAGAAACTAAAACTGAATTATGTGCAAACCACACAAGTTTCAAGCAAAAATGTTTTCATGGCATTCCGATGTCGGGAAAAAGTATTTTTAGTAACAGGATAACCCACTAATTGATTCAAGGTTGAGTTTAACTCGAATTAAAATAAATAATATTGAAATTTTTAACTATTCCTTTTACCTGTTTATCTATTTCGGTTTTCTGTCAAGGGCAGACTCGTTTTCAACTATTAATACATAACACAGCAAAAATAAAAAGCAACATGTTTAACGAAGGAAAAAAGTTACCATTGAACAACCTTGCTGTCATGTTCTAACGAGTCACAGACGGGAAGTCCGCACGCCGGTTCAGTGGCTTGTGCATAGAGGCGATGGCATACTTAATGAATGTGCCAAAGTCGCCCTTATGTCTTCATTACTCCCGGCCGTCAACCGCAGGTAAATGCTCTCAGATTGGTGACCGCGTTAGCGTGTGTTCGGCTTGAGAGAGGTTTGTCTGTTGAATTTCTCGCCTTCTCCTCACATTATGAAGTAACTAACCAAAGTTCTTTATGCCCATTTAATATCTGCTCTTTTCCTGTAGTGGCTTCTCTTGTAACGCAGGTATGAAGCACGAAGCCTCATGATGAAAATGCCTCTGCTACAACTCATCCCCTAGTAGCTTTTTTTTTTCAATGTCATAATATGCGCGACGAGCTTGGATTACCTGTCTCGTGGTTGCGATGGCGAACCGTGGACATCGAAAGAGGCATGAATCGATTTCGCAAGTGCGCGTGTGTGAGGAGGGGTAAAAGAGAGAAGGGACTGAAATAACACTTGAGTTTATTACATTCCTGCCTTCTTCAATCTTCTCGCCCTGCCTATAGCCTGGCACGGCACGGGTTACACAAATACGGGAGACACGTCGCGTGGCCGGTGGAAGTGACGTCATCGGTCCGGTCGGTCGAGTCAATATTGTCTCTACACGACCTCACTGCGCGAAACTCACTCTCGGAGTGTAAAAAAAGAACTAGCGTGCTTTTCACGCACGCTACTCGAGACCCTCGAATAAAATGCGCCTGTTCCTACCAACCGTCGTCCGCAAGAAAGTGAAGCACCGGACATTCAAAACGGTTGCTAGGCAAAACGCCGATTTAGGCATAAAGAACTTCTGGGCCAATACGGTTGTTTAAACAAAATTCCCGTTAAGGAAAATCGCCAGCGTTAAATTGGCATGCAGTGTTTTCGTAGTGGTCTCGTTTTCTGAGGGACTTTAGGCAGTTATCAAGCGATTTTATTTGCTGTTCAGCCCAACGAAGGATTTTAAATTTTTTTTACGAATATGCGTGGTATTTTCTGGAATTACAGCATCTAAAACATCCGTTGTCAGCCATTCTGCGGAGTTTCAAAACATAATTGTAACAAGCGTGCTCCATTTCAAAATCATTGAATCATTGTTAAAAGTGTGAATCATATTCGTAGGGAAAAAATCTGGAAAGAGTTGTAATCATTTTGCATGAAAAAGGACATATGTGAGACACTAAACCACCGTTCATACACTAGGTACGTAATGTTATGATTAGGACCAAAGATTTTTCTGAAAAGAATTTTGCCCCAGTTTGTTTCAGCGCCTTACGTGCACATCTGCAGTTCTGCTTCACAGTCGATGATTGGATGTTTTAACTCTCGTGTGTCTCGAACTTCTACTCGCAAATCACAGACGTGTGGTGATATTCTGATTGGCGTAGTTGAATGAGAGACGTCGCTTCACAAACATAAGCTGCCAACAACCATGAAGCAGATACGTAGGTGTGCACGTAACACACTGAAACAACCTGGGGCAAAATCCTTTTCGCGAAAAGTTCATGAGACAAGTTTATGACCTATGCAGGACTCCAGGGTCAGACTCAAGTATGAGAGGCAGGTAGGCCTTGGCAAGTAGGCAACCTGAGCACTCTACCTAACATAGTTTCCTAGCCAGTACAGTCGCGGCAAGGACTTATAAATATTAAACAATATGATAGTACAATCCCCCACTCCGACAGCTCGAAACGAGGATACTAGGTGCAACATACGGGGCGGTATAGTGGCGTGTGACGCTATCGACGAGGTCTGTCTGCTCTATATCGACGCCCGGGTCATTTCACTACCAGGATTCACCAGGACGTCCAGATAGATCACCGTAACAGGACATCAGCCTGCCTCGGCACAATGTTTAAGGTTGTACTGTAGACGTAACAATTCAGAGGCTATCTTAATATATCGTAATTTCTAGTAACTTTATAAATCTGTCTCCGTCCACATTTAGCGTGGTTTTATTGTATCTTATAATCAGAGGTGATGGATTATCGCGGGAAAACTTGATTGTTTTGCTGGGTTTGTCAACACACACTGAGCTTACCAGAAGATTACTGGCTTTAGCTTGTACTTATAGCTGTTACCCTATTTTACTAAGCCAATAATAATCCCGCTATTGTAATATCTGATGTCTGTTATTGGTCTGCAGACAGCTACGTTGTGTCAGACGTACATCAACCAATCATATATGTTGCAAGAAATTACAGTTTTTTCAAGGGTATGCTGACACAAAACAATTTCGCCATATACCATCATCTCTACTTATAATGCAGTATAAATCGTAGTATGTTCCTAACACCAACAAAAGCGTATTTAATATTTTTTTCTAACCTTGACGCATAATAACTTAATAACCATTACATTAGCTAAGTGACAATCTAACCTTAAATAACCCAATGGTATACTTTATCTCAAAAGCATGACAATAATTCTGTTAAACATACTGCGTCCTGAGGCATTCGCTACGACGAATGAAACTGCCCATTCGAAGAGATGAGCGTTAATCTGTGTACTATAGTATTTACAGGTGAGATACAGAGTGAGACACACATGACAACTGCATAAGAAATAAAAGGAAACCCGTCCGTCACATCCCCCCACCAGGAAAAAACCTCCCTCGAGTCCGCAAATTATCGAACCAGGATACACTCTAAAAATAGTTTGTAAATTTGCCACACGTGCGTATAGGAGCGCTAATAAAGAAGGTATGGCAGAATAGTTTCTCAGACATCCATGGTAGCACTCCCAATCGTTTTAGTTACACAGTCAAATGTATACTGAAGTTAGCAGGCTTGTATTGTTACATTAGTAAAAGTTTGCAAATTTACAAGGCAGAACTATGGTAACTGTCCCAAACTGCATTTAGGTTAATTACTTCATGAACATTTTAGGAAGTTTTTTTTTAACGGCGAGCTGTGGCGAGCCTGGTGCGTGCCTTACATTTTATACTTGAATCTTTGAGCCCTGATCTATTTAGGGTGGAACTGAAATCAGTAGTTTTCTATTTTGTGTGTATTATGTGTACTATATTTAGAGAGTGTGGAAAAACGCGAAACTGACGGGTGCCACTGAGTTTATTATTTTTAAACACTGTAATATTTTGCACTTAATAGAACCCGACATTGATTTTAACTGTTCGCAGACAGATAAACTTAATTAGTGGTGTATACCAGAAGTCTCGTTGGCCCAGACAAATGTGAACATACGTATAACGAAAAACAGCATCGAACACGTAGCTAACATGTAGAAACCTGTTAATTTCGTGTTATTATCAGACAGCAGACTGGGCTCCACGTTATCATGTGCTCATGACTTCTGCTGTTGGCCGGCAGTTTGTGTGGCACGCCTTGAAAGACTTTATCAACCAATGATTAGTAGGGACTGGAAAATTTCGCGAATTCAATGACCTGCACGTAAGATTCCACTGTCTAATGTATACTCAAGCCCCGGCCATTTGTCCATTAACTCCTACTCACTGGAACAACAGACAACGAGCGAATATATGGAGCTTGAGTATGCATAGGACAACGGATTCTAACATGCAGGTTTATTGATTTCGCGAAATTGTCCTGCCCCTAATGATTAGAGATGATAGTTTATCGCGGAAAAACTTAAATGTTTTCTGAATTTCTATGCATGTTCACCTTACCAGACGATACTGGATTTCGCTTATACGTGAAGCTGTTGCCCTATTTGACTCAGCCAATAAGAATCCCGATGTTGTTATATGTGATGCCTGTTATTGGTCTGCAGACAGTAATGTTGTGTCAGAGCAATTAACTACAGCGTTTTCAAGGGTACATTGGCACAAAACATTTTCACGATATACCATCATATCTAGGGACCCATGTTTTTCGCGAAAAGAATTTTGACTCAGTTTGTTTCAGTGCCTTACGTACACATCTGCAGCTCAACGTCATGATTATTGGCAGAGTGTTTTTGTGCAGAGTCGTTATTCATTTGACTGTGCCAATCAGTACACGGATAACTGCCACACATAACGTCTGTGATTTGCGGGTTTAACCTCCGCACGCTGGGTGTTACGGCATCCAATCACTGACCACAAAGCAGAGATGCAGGTGCGCACGTAAGGCTCTGAAACAAAGTGCTGCAAAAATCTTTTCACGATATTTCCTGTCTCTACTTATGACCTCCAAG
Source organism: Medauroidea extradentata (assembly GCA_003012365.1). Lineage (NCBI taxonomy): Eukaryota > Metazoa > Arthropoda > Insecta > Phasmatodea > Phasmatidae > Medauroidea > Medauroidea extradentata. The sequence continues at coordinate 29,853 of PNEQ01131333.1, forward strand.
AGTGCCGCCTACGGCTCAGAAACGACGGAGATATAAGGGCGAACTTAAAGCGCGCATCAGATGCCGCATCGCCCTAGCCAAGCGCTGAACTAGCGTGCGTTCAAGATTCCCGCCGATTCTTTTTTACAACAGGAATTTTAAGCGGTGACTATTTAATATTTATCTGACTTCAAGAAAAGGAGGAGGTTATCAAATCTTTTGTTTTTTTTTTTTATGTTTGTTACCTCAGAACTCCGTCATTTATAAACCGATTTAGAAAATAATATTTTTTTGTTGGAAATGGGGTATTTTCAAGGAGGTCCAATTTTAATTTAATTGGTATTGGACCCTGGATTTCGAAGATACACCAGGGAACTCAAAATCGAAGAGGATATGTACAATAATTGAGATATTCGTAGGTTTATGACAATCCAAGACTAGGTAGGTACCTAACTATGTTCAAGGACGTTATGAACAGACTTGGACTGCGAAGGTACAACGGAACTCCTTAACGACAAACAGCATGGACGTGGAAGGTAGGTACCGGAATTCCGTAAAAAATAATAAATAAAAAATTTGTAACAAAAAACATAACACTGCCTTTAAATAAATCTACTCTGAAAAAAAAAACACTAAAAAGTACAAAATAATAAAGGCCTACGTTATGTTTAGACTACTTAGAATACAATAAATTTATTAGGGCAATAATATGTTATTGTTATTTTTGGAGTCTGTGCCAGCCAAGCTTTTAAGAGATTTTTCGAAATTTACTAAAATTGACAAAATATATTTAAAATTACGTTAGTTAGAAAATGTAGCAATACCTAATTGAACCAATTTATAAATGAACACAACTGCGTAAAACGACACTTTAATTACAAATAAATCTCTTTACAAAAATAAACAAAACAGAGACTTAAAGCGACACCTAGAAAATCTGTTGCCAAATGAACACAGATGTGTAAAAAAAATTTAAATAGCTTAAGGCGATTCTAAGCATCATGAAACCACAGTCGAATACAGAGAAAACTTGTAGCATACAAGTGCATCGAAAATTTAGATATCGGACACAACTGTCAACGACATATTCTGTCATCACGCGTCTTCCCGTATTCGGGTCGCTCACTCAAGGTGCTCCCCTTCTAGCCCCATCGTATACGCACGCCCCGAGCTGTTCAACGCCGCGCGGCTGCTGTCTTTGTGTCGATTATGAAATGTTTTGTTGCAGTCAACGTTAAATTTCACTAAATTAGATATATACCTACGCTACTTCGTTACACGTTTGTTAACCTTTGCTGGTACCTCCTCCAGCGATAAATCAAAATACTGAACATTATACCTGACCAAGAGCAGTCTGTGCGAAAATAATTCTACTTCCGTATGGTGTAAAGAAATATGTGTAGTCCCACAAGAGTCAGTTCCTAGGCCTGTAATTATTTTATACGTATAAATGGTCTATGGAAATACTTGAAAAATTCGATTCATCACATCCAAGCCTAGGCAGAATTGTTTTGGTAAAAGTATTGATCAAAGTAAAATAAAACAGTCACCTTTAAAAAAAATACGGATTTGGATGAAAATGTAACGTAACACTTGCACCCACACAAAATCCAGTAAAAAATGGTTTATTTGAGAACACGCAGAAGTGACACTTAACTACATATAAAAGCTCTTTAATCCGTTGTGGTCATTTCCAACAAATCACAATGACCAAGACAGCTGCACATCTAGGTTTAGAATTCAACAACTTACTAAACTCTCCAGATTGTACTGATAAAATTTGCTAAAACGTCTTCAACTTCGAATTATATATATATATATATATATATATATATATATATATATATATATATATATATATATATATATATATACACACAAAAAAACTTTCTGAAAAGCCTCTTAGATATAGCCTATTTTTGACAACTGTGATGTTATGTATGGTGATCTTACGCATTCGTGAGAACCCGGGTTCTATCCCCGGCTCCGGCCATCCTGAATTCGGTTTACCATGGTTTCCTTGATATTGCTCCAGGCAAATTCTGCGGTGCTTCCTTTAGGAAGGCCATGGCAGACATATTTTCTATTTATAGTTCTTGACCTTGTGTGAAGTTGTGTTTAACCGTTTCTTATTGGTCTCACTGTCGACGAGACGTTAATCCCAATAAATTAAATAATGAACTCGCACGTAATTTATCGGCAAAGTTACAACTAATGCAAAAATGTGTGTACATTATTTAAGTGGAAAACTTGGTAGCACATCTGCGACTGTCATAGCATTAAGAATAACTGATAGTTTGACTCAACTCGTAGACGCAAGTTGTATAATAACAGTGCACGTTTGGTGAGAAAATCTTAGCGCTTTAATCCCTATCACAAAACGAATTATTTCCCCAATTCTTTACGATTTCTAGTGCACGTTTTTGTAACTGCCAGTATAACAATTTGAAAGAATTTCTAATGTGAGATACAAATTTCATGTCTAAAGCAAAGTAATAAAGTCACGTAAATTTAGGTCTTTTTGAATGTAGTTAAATAGCATTAAATTTTTGTAGGCTAGTGTGATTTTAGTCTATTTATTTTCCGTGGTGCTTAAATTTTTTCCTACCATTATTTTTTCTTGATGTCCATGTTTTCACGTAAAGAATATAATAAAGTTAAGTAATGTAATTTCAGTTAGTTATTAAAATTAATGAATTTTATTACCAGGAACATTTCAATTTATGTTAATTTACGCTGGTTATAAAAATATGTGTTTTTCTTAATGTAACGTTGTCGCAGTTTAGTTTCTTAATTTTTAGAACTTTACATAGGTTTTACTTTGTACGTTTTAAAGGAAGAATGAATTTAGTGTACAGAAAAAAACAATTTTTTATAAATGTATAACATTACCTGAAAGTTAAGCAGTTGAGTAAAAAAAAGTTTAATTCTTGCCTCAAATAAAGACATAATGCACAATAGCGGATTATACCTAAAATACTAAACACTGCACCAATACAACAGCTTCCAGCGAAACACATATAATTTTCCGTATCATTAACAAATGAACGGGTTTCCGTATCCTCGTAGCCCACGATCCTGTCTTCCCTGGGTTTTAACAGCTAACGATACTGCCAGCAGTACTAGATAGCGCTGTTATCGGAGAGGAGGCCAGCAGATTTCGTTGTTAATTATTTCCATGTATTGTCGCGCTGATCAAATAACTCTCCTCCCCCCTCCCCGGCTAACAGAAAACCCCTCCAGGTCCACGTGGAACGACCCCTAGGCCCTTGCGACGCTGCAACTACCACCGATATACTGCGGACAGCAATTATCCGCGTTGGCGCCGCCCCAATTCCATCTGCGACCATTGAGTTCGGGAACTGTTGGCGTCAAGAAAAAATCCACGCGGCCAAGGGCATAAATTACACTTTGATAAACGCCAACCATCCCATCGCTTAAATCGATGGGTGTGTATACAGTATATCCTCTGTGATCTTAAATGTGGCGCCTGAGTAAATAGCCGAATCATTTTGCAAAGCGTTTATTCAAGAGTGAGAGATTTTAATCAGAGCTTAACCTTAACATCAAGGTCTTTAGCTCTGGTGCCGGGTACCATGAGGTGAGTATGAAGCAGCTTCGGAATGAAAAGGCGGGGGAAACGGAAGGCCCCTGAGAAAACCCCCTGACCAACGGATCGTCCGGCACGATTCCCACATGTGAAAATCCGGGGACTGACCCCGTCAGAAATCGAACCCGGAGAATTATTATTCAAAACCCACCACTCCAAGTGTCTGCATGGTGTATATTAACAAATAACGTAAAAAAGAATCGTTTCACGCCTGTGCTAAAGAAAATCACGTCTGGGCAAGCAGGTTCTGTGTGATATGATGATCACTAGATATGGTCGAATACGTGAGAATTTTTTCTACCAGCGCATTGTCCAAATCAGTACAGCGTCCTGCTCCTTGTATGATTGGCCGATGACTACGTGCCATAGCTGTTCTCAGACAAATCACAGACTTTCAGTCGAGGCAAACATTAGTATTGGCCAAGTCAAATTACGACTCACCAATAACTAGAGACATGAACTTTTCGCGAAAAGAAATTTGCCTCACTTTGTGTCAGTGACTTGTGTGCACGTCTGCAGACTTGCTTCACGATCAGAGATAGGATGTTTTGACATTCGTGTGTCGTGGGGTTTTACACGCAAATCACAGACGTGTGGTGTTACAGTAACCTTATTGTGATTGGTACAGTCAAATGAGAAACGTCACAGTTCAAAGGCACGCTGCCAATATCTATGAAGCAGAACTGCAGACATGCACATGAGGCACTGGAACAAAGTGGGGCAAAATTCTTTTCGCGAAAAGTTCATGTCTCTACCAATAACGAAAGGAAAGTGTTGGAAATGAATACATTACATTGAAGCCTAGCAAACAGTTTACTTTTCGCACGCTATATAACCATCCCTAATGATCACATGAACGACATATCATTTTCTAGTAAGAATATGGAACTTACTCAAAACCTAAAATTATGTACATAATGTTCTACATTTTTAGAGAAATGTTTAATACCATAGCTAGCTAAAATGCTGAAAATAATTAACAAGATTGCAATAAATCTAATGTAATGGATTATGTGTTCTTTTAATGATTACTGCAATGGGTTATTATTGTAAACTGTAAAGTTTTTTGTGAACATACGGCAATGCGAGCGAATGTTGCAGCGTTGTAGGAAATCACACCGAAACGTATATTGTCGTATCCTGAAAGAATACACGAAAACACAAATAAAAAAGTGAAACGATAACAACACAAATTAATCCTGGAATTTAATAAAATCGTATGAACAATGACGAAAAACATTAATAAGACAACAGAACACAGTGTATGAAAATGGCAACATAAATTGACGAGGACAACTATGACAACACAGATGACAAGAGACACGAATGAACGTGACCAGAGACGTCACAACAAAGAGAAGACATGTGAAAATTAGCAGGCTTACGACGACAACAGACGCAACGTTTCAGGAACTGAGATGTTCCCGTCTTCAGGATCATGTACAGTTTGAGGAACTCCCAGCATACTTACAATGACATTTGGAAAAATCAAGGGTCTTATATAGGAAACACGCCTACTTACATCTCAGTCGAAGTCAGTGTAGCTGAATCCTGATCGGTCGCGTAGCTTTTAATGGGTTTATGTGTTTTAAGTAGTGAATCATGGGCTATTGTTTCACTTAACTTAAATTTCTGCAAACATTTATTGTCTCTGTTTAAATTAACGTTTTGATTAAAACAATCCTACTGTAATTTAGGGCAATATTTTGTTGGCTGATGACATTACTATTGCTGACAATAAAAGCCGATTCGTTTATTTTTCTTGGTCTGGTTTGCTTCCAGTATAACTGGAGTAGCGTCTTCCCACATTATTCTATGACTCCCAAATATTATTACTGTCGAGCCAAGTGTAGCACTGGAAAACCCCTCGCCTTGCATATATGAGGACTCGAATTATATTCCAGGGTCCGATCATACTGATTTCGGTTTTCCATGATTTTTCGTCATCAATCCAGGCGAATGGGATAGTTCCTGAATACCGGTCCGGACCGATTCATTCCCATTTTCCCTCTGTACCTTTGCCAAGTCCTTGCGTGGTAGGTCAGTCTTCAAAAGCTCTATATTTACCGTTATCTGCCTATAAGTATAAACACAGGAAGATCGTGAAAATATTTAAAGTCAACATAGACACCATTAAATTGTGGTATCTTCAGCGTACCATTACTGGACGATGCAATTTGTGAACAGTTTTAGGACATATCACTCATGTTTAGAGCCCGGTAATTTTCGCGAAAAGAATTTTGCAGCACTTTGTTTCAGTGCCTTACGTGCGCACCTGCATCTCTGCTATGTTGTCAGTGATTGGATGCCGTAACACCCAGCGTGTGGAGGTTAAACCCGCAAATCACAGACGTGATGTGTGACAGTTATCCGTGTACTGATTGGCACAATCAAATTAATAACGACTCTGCACAAAAACACTCTCTCAATAGCCATGAAGTTGAACTGCAGGTGTGCACGTAAGACACTGAAACAAAGTGGGGCAAAAATCTTTTCGCGAAAACTACCGGGCCCTACTCATGTTTAGAGGTACGTCAATTTCGCGGATTCATCTGGAAGCAGCCTAGACTTGTCAGTCCTATACACCCACTGGCCACAATCGATTATCTATTGGCTTATAACCGTACAAGCAGGTAGCAAGCAATAGCACTTCGCATTATTTCCTTATTTACTACTGGTCAAACGCGTTTCGTAATAGCCGCCAGCAAGTCACAGACATGACAATGAAGTATACATAATTGACGTTCAACCTGACCTGGAATGTAACTGCGAAATTTACGTACCTCTACTCATGTTCTATGTTTAAACTGTACAGTTCTAATTGGGTAAATTGACGAGAGTAACAGCCATTCAGATAAACGATAGCTAGAGATGATGGTTTATCGCGAGAAAATTCGACTGTTTGCTGGGTTTCAACGCACGTTCAGCTTATGAAAAGATACTAGTTTTCGCGACTACGCGGATCACTGAAAAAAGAGTATAGTTATAGGTACCATACTTCTGTTAAAATAGGGACAACAAAACAGTTTGGTAGTCGGTACTACTCTGGATAGTTCCTTCAACAATCTGTTCTGTAGAAGTTACCATGTGGTTTATAAATGCAACAAATCTCTTTGTTCCTTCACAAAACAGATTGTTGAAGGAACTGGCCAGAGTAATACCGACAACCAAACTATTTTGTTGCCCCTATTTTAACACAAGTTTGGTACCTGCAACTATACTCTTTTTTTTCAGTGATCTGTTACCCTATTTGACTAAGTCAATAAGAAACCCGCTATGTAATATTTTATGCATGTTATTAGTCTGTAGACAGCTACGTCGTATCAGACGATTATCACCCAATCGTATATGTCACAAGAAACTACAGTGTTGTCAAGGGTTATGATGGCACAAAACATTTTCGCTATATGCCATCATATACCACGATCCCCTATATCGGTATAAAATCTTCGTGTTACACATTGCACGTTGCAGCCTAGCAAACGGTTAACTTACGCCGTGATTTTCTAATGTTTCCATTTATAGATAGGGACCCGCAAAATTCGCGTTGTTATTTGGTAAAGAGACTAGACTTAGCAGTCCTATATATACAGTATTACAGTACGATATTACACTGGCCGTAGTCTCTATGTGATGTCAGCTACGTGTGTGACCGCTTTACAGTTGGTTGGTCATTCAAACGGTCAGAAGCATTTTACCCGGCAGACCACAGCATTTTTTGCCTATGGGGGGAGTCGGACGAGTATATAAACATATTTGTAGTCTATTCTGGTGGCAATAAATAACGCGAATTTTCCAACGTCTCTACCTATACAGAAAAATTATACGCAGTCAACAAAACTACCTTGCCAGTAATTTTTCTCTTCAGCCTGTCCACGGGAATGCCTCCCCACGCCAGTCTTCATCGTCACACAGGCGAGAGTACTGCGTGTGAGCAGACAGGTTGAGAGCTCTCCGACATTAGCGCCTACTGCGAAAGGTCAAAAGGACATCAGCGAGAGCATTTATATAATGCCGTGCCGCAGGACACGCGGAACACAAGTACACGCCGGTGTCTGTTTTGTCTGCGCCCCGAGTGTCACGTCTAACGATGGCAGCAAATTTCAATTACAGTACGGATAAAAAATGGAGAGTTTTACTGTACGAATATATAGCGATAGAATGTCTGTAAAAACCCGACAGCTTAAAGACACGTTGCTTTACAAGTTCGAACCATTTTACCACAATAACGTTATAAATACGAAATTATGTTGGTTTGTCCTTTCAATAAGCAGAGGAACAACGGGTAGACATGAGTTTTGCTATAGACTTTTCATGGGCTAGTTTTTAACGCGCAAAAATGCAGGGTTTGGTGGTAAAGACGATTGAAAAGGGGTAGAAGGGCAGGACGGTGTATCCAAAAATTCTAAATTCAGAGAATACAAACGTGAGGTGTTGTCTGAGCGCCCGCGAATGTTTCAGCACAAACAAATAAATTCCGTGGTGTGGGGACGGGGGACTGTGTAAAACAAAAACGAAGTAAAGGGCAGGACAAGGGACCAAGAAATTTAGTTAAACATTTGTCTATCCCAAGATATATTTTGGTACCATTTTGCACTTTTCAAAAAAATTGTCTCTGAATATTAGTCTATTAAATTTAAAAACCTACTAACAAAGTTGCGGGTACCAGTTATTACAGCAATAATTAAATAACCTGTGTAATATGGTTATTACATAATTTATAATTCGTTAAATTCATATATATATACATATGTTTTGACATAGTTTCTTTTGTTTATTGTGGTTACTGCACAGAGTATTGGTGATCTGTTGACATCAACCCCATTTTTTTTTTTTTTTTTTTTTTTTTTTTAGAATGACGCGAGCGAAGCACCGGGTTAGGCTAGTCTACAATAAATATCGACACTCGAATACTTGAAACAACTAGGGATGTCCGATATACTTATATTAAATTACCGCTATATTACACGAAGGCCCTGAAGAACGCGTTGAGGCTGCGTGCGCGCGCTTGTGTGTGTGTGTGTGTGAGGCAGGAGCGGAAACAGACCTGGATTTACATGGGGGCTTAGCGGGTGGCGAAACCAGAGTGGTAGCACATTTTCAGGGGAAAAAATAACCAGGTTCAAAATAGTTGGAGATTGTCCTTTTTTCTAGTTATGTATTCCAAAATTCGAACATTATTTTTATCGCATCAACATATTATGTTGGGGTGTATGAGTAAAATATGTGATATAAACAACTAGTTTCACGTGTCCTATAGCTTATATAAAGATAGATATGAAGGAAGAATTAAGGTGAAATCGTCCGACCACAGAAACCCGTCCCAACCATTTGTGTGTATGACACTCGCACAGGGAAATCTCCCACACGCCGCCCTTTTGGGTTAGTCTTACGTGCTACGTACTAATTCCGCACATTTTCTTTCAAACAATCCATAGGCATGTAAAAAAGAAGAAATACATGTGGCTACACCCGCTGTTTGCTACTGTAACTCTGTTCTTTCTGTTTTGGTAGCAGTGTAACACTGAAGACTATATGCCATGTCGTACCATAAGCCGCTCTCACGGCGTGCTTCGTCTTCGGCCTATTACTGCGCAGGAAGTTGAGATTCCAATGACAGTTGTTGGTGCTTAGTGGTTCCATTGTGTTGTGTTATTTTTGGTGTGTTTTGTTCAACTGTTGGGTTGCTACTTTATTATGGAAAATACCAGAATTATGATAACTAGGTATTGTGCTTAAAATATGCAAAGCATGCACTATGCATAGCATTTTTTACGTTTATATTTGTAATTGGATTCTGTGCAGTTATGTTTATAAGAGATAATAGTTCTCTTTCAAAAAAACATTTCGGTAGGTTACAAACGACTTAGTAATTAATAGACGTCAAATAAGTGTGCCGTTCTGACTTTTAACAATAATGTAACTCAGGGTAACAATTATTTGCATACATCAGTTAGGTTACGAACTCGATCTCGTTTAAGTGATCAATTAATGGATCTAAATATCTGAGAATTAAGGCCAGAACTTGTTGAGTTGGAGAAGTATGCTAAATTCCTAAATACCTCGGTAACAGACTAACCATTTCAGTTATTGTATTCCAAAATGTTAACTGCGACTAAATACTGTATTAATAATTAATGACATAATTTCTGTGGTTTAATGCAACAACAAATAATGTCATTATATCGTAAGTGTGACATTCATAGCGTGATTAACACACATGCGATGAATTGACATTGGTGGTTCTTGCATTAAACCACAGATTTATTTGTGATTATTGTAATTTTCTTAAAACACAGGCCTAATGCAAATATGCACAATTTAAATTGACATTTTTGAGACAAATAACTAAGTTTTCATTTTCAGACTATGAAACCACACAGTAAAATATCCAGAAATAGCTCCAGTTTCCCGGGTGAGGTAGATACTTGGTGAAAGAAAGCCGGGTGAAGGTAGGGCCGGCTGTCCACCGAGCTTGTCACCCGCCCAGCTCGAAGCTTGAAGAGAATGAGGTGATATGAAAGTGGAGTAGCGATGGAATGAGAAAGGCATGAGAATGCGAAAAATTCGTGCCTACCCCGCCAGGATTTGAACCCGGATCGCCTTGGTGGGAACCGAATGGTCTAAGTGGACCATATGAAAGAAACACAGCCATTATGATATACAGTCAGGGGGTCACAGTCACACCTGGAAGTAAAGTCATGTTGTAGATGAAAAGTAACATTAATTAATAATGACTTTAGAAAGGACAATAGATACACTTTTTTTCCACCTCCTTTCTGATTATTTTCTGACTAATGCCCATGCTCTCCGATTTCCGCCCAACAACTGGCTCCCATGATGCAACTATTTGACTGCTAGTCTGTGGTGCGAGACGTCTGGTGATGAATTCCCAGGCATTGATATTTATATGTTCCATTCACCTCATTTCATTGTCGAGTGAAGTAGAGATATTTGTATTGCTCATAACAGTTTTATTCATAACCGATTAAAGATTAATGATTTTTGTACGGAACAGCGATGGGGTGCAATTGAGGAAGAAGCGGGAGATCCCTGAGTAAATTTGCGGACAAGTGACATTGTCTGGTACAATTCTCACATAAAAAAAAATTCATTATGAATGTCGTGTAAAATAGTTAATTATCATTTTTATTGACGAGTTGACTTTTACTTGCTTACAATTATGATACGAAAAATTCTTAAGAGTTAGTGGACCTGGCGCGTGAGACGTGTTGTAGCGTGGCAGGTATAGTCATTTTTCATGTATAGTTACTAAAAATGTTTCTAATGCGTTTATCTACGAAAAGAAAATACACTTCAAATAAAGTCCCTATGATTTCAAAAATGCAGTCCGATAATTAAAAGCATGATTATCAAGCTCCTCAAAAGTGCTAAAAATGACCTTTTCACGTTGCTGTAGCCGAGAAAATATCAACCGTAATCGTAAAACAAAATCATAGAAACCAGCATTGGATTTTACCACATACCTTCCATAAATAAAATAACAGGGTCATCGCTTGAAGTCCCTTTGGAAAACTGTTACTACGTAAACACTGCGCGCTAGTTTAGTACTCCGCGCCTAGAGGCGATGATGTGTTTGACGGACGTGTTATATTCGACTTATCGCCTTCCCCGTTTCTGTGCCTCAAACGTAAACAAAAATCTACGGTCGACTTACTCTTAATTATAGAGAATACAAAAAACCAATACCTTTCGAATGTTTAATTGTCACTAAGTTAATTTCATTTTTAAATATATATTGTTTTTGCACTATAGTGTATTACGCTGCACTGCGCGCCAGTTTAGTACCTTTTGCATAGAAGCTACAGAACGCTAGTCATGCACGTCTGGTGGCTATTATTGCTGCCTTTCTTATTGTAAAAGTAAGGGGAAGGAAGTTTTTGGTGTAGCCCCTCAGCAACAACTATAAATCCAGCTCTGCGGTAAGAGTGCCACTAACCGACATATGCAATGCGTTATCACCTCACAGCGCAAGCCACTCAGCTGACGTGCAGTGCTTTACTACTATCATTTTTCTACTGGACTTAAAGTGGTGACATTATTTTATTTATAGTAGTTCAAAGTCTAAGGCCTGGTTTCTCAATGTCTAATTTTCTTCTGATTATCTTCCGATTAAAATTTAACCAATGGTTAGCAACAATATCTGTTTCTAAACACTGATTAAGATTAATCAATGGGTTAGAAGTCGGTAACAATTGGTTATCTTAATCATAAGAAGAGGTGTTGATTACAGAGTTAAACAAGACTTTTAAAACAAACAAGATTATAAACCGTGACAATTTTTTAGGTTATGATGACATATGATTTAAATTTCTTGTTTGAAGAAGAAGAAGAAGAAGAAGAAGAAGAAGATGATGATGATGATGATGATGATGATGAAGAAATAGCAGATTTCATAACAGGCCAAGACTTTTTCGGGACCGCCCAAATCACATTTAAATAGATGACCATGAATTTGTTATGAGATTACGGCTGAATAAAAATACTGTCCTAGCACTACTAGAAAAATTGAAGGACAGCTAGAAGTGACCACAGACAGGTGTGTACTTATCTATTGCATGTTTTCTTTACATCCCATAAACTTTAGTACGTTCGGGTAAGTTATATTATTTTGTAGGTTATGTGAAAATATTTGGTGGTTATGTCACATGCCTTTGTATGATGCCTCTATATTTCCATACATTATTTTGCATAATTGGTTAGAAACCTTTGTTAGATATATTAACACACATTAGTACGTAATATTACGTATCTTGGGTAATGGTAATAAAATATATAATTCTAAAAAAAAAAAAAAAAAAAAAAAAAAAAACATTCGATGATCAAGGACTCTGGATTGAAAAGTTCTTAATATAAATTTGTAGATTATGTTACATGTTTTTCGATACTTTTGTATGTTATAATACCTATTGCAGGTTATGTTATTGTTACATAATCGTGTAGGTTATGTTACACACAAAAGTTCCTAGATTAATAAAATTCTACTTCGATTTTCTTTCATGCATTTTTTTTCTGCTTCCAAGTTACGGCGTCAGTTTTTATTTTAATCTATGATACGGGCGTATTTTTCAGCAAGGGAAATAAGCATTTATGTTTCCACAGAAACAAAATTTTCGGCACGCGGCCGCTTATTTTCTTCCATTACGTATACAAATACCGCTAACCAGCTCAACTAAATAAACAAATAAAAGCTTTACTGCAGCCAATTATGTGTCATTGCATGGTTGCCACATTTACCTTAACCGATACTTGGCTAAACATAAGATTAAAGTACGTTCAGAAATATTCAAGATTTAATCACCACTTAATCAATAGATTAAATATAATCATAGAATTAGCTAACCAAGGCTTTAATCAGATATTGAGAAACTGGCCCTAAGGCTTGTTTCTAGTTGTAATTTTTGAAACCGATTATTAATTTACCAGATACGGCAGTCTGAAAAAGACATTGGTAGTTTTGAGGGGCCAGAAAATAACGTTTCTAACAAACGTGCCGAATTTTTAAAACTATAGCGACATAGTTTGAATTGTGTTTTTTCGTAGATGTATAGATATAATGTGCGTTAAATAGTTTCAGCAAAAAGAGAACAGTCGTACCTCACTGCTACACATTTAAGGAAAGGTAGCGAGGCCTCTTAAGAGTGTTCAAGAGCGATAACATCATAATTTTATATTTTTATGAATACGTAAAAATTCGTTATTTTATGTATATGCCAAACATTGTTTGACTTTTATACATAAGATAAAATGTCATTTCATCAAATAAAAAAAATAGGTCCATAGTTTTACATACCAAAGCCGCAATATTGCTGTTGTGGTGTAGCCAAAAAAAAAAAAAAAAAACGTAATTAACTTACAGAAACATGACAATTCACATAGAATCTAAATTACATACGCTACTCGAAGACACTTTTGTAAATAGAAAGAGATAAATGTTTGTATTTTTTAATGGGTGAAAATGAGTAAGTTTTTGCATAACTATGGATATTGGCTACTACTGAAATGGCCATTTTTTTACTTTGATGACTGTTTATGCAAAAACTATGGGGTGTAGATTTTTTTTATTTTGGGGAAATTACATGTTATCTGGTGCGTAAAAGTTGAACAGTGTTAAGCACAAGTATGAAAAAAATGAAATTTTAGGACATTTTATGGGTCCAATGCCCTTAAAAGTAATCGCTTGCGTAAACTTAACGCAATATCTTGTTTAGTATAATATAATATGTAAAGAACAATTTCGCAAACGTAAGATACTAAACATGTAAACGTATTTTTAAAAAGTAAGCTTTAATAACAGGCATCTTAGAATCGTCATCCGTTCTGTGTAATGTCTGATGCACTAACGCAATAAGGTGTTCTCAATGGCGGAGCTGATTGAAGCAGAGAATTAATCAAGCTAAGTGCAAGCGCGGAATTCGTGCACCTACGCGAGCGACTTTGCCGTCAGACTGACGAAGTCCCGCGGCGTAGACGGAAGACGCGTCAAACAGTTGCTACGCTATAATTAACTTTTACCTGCTGCAGGGAATCAGACACGGTATTCAAGGTTAATCAGACGCCTTGTGCATGCGAGATCTCTCAGACTCTGCTCTAGAGATTATACACGCAAATTATCAAATATAACGTTACAAACATACAAATAATTTGCCGTTTCTATTTCGAAATTATCCTTTTATTACTCTCCAAAACTCTACAAAGTTTGCTTTGTGTTTCAGACAACCAAAAAATTTAACAACCACAATGCCACGAATTTTTTTTTTAATGTCAATAGGCCTATGCTCATTCGAACTTGACAATCCAGTACAACTGAAATTAATTGTTTGTTTCATAAGATCGTTTAAGTAGTATTCCAGACACTTATAAATAAAATGTTTGATCTGATTGATATGGATCAAGACATACATTTCAAAGGAATAACTTACACGATAAAAATTTCAGCACAAATTTTTAGTTGCGTAATTTTAGTAATACGTTACTAAAACCAAGGGAAGATAGTGATAAAACACTAGAACCATATTATTCCCTAAAGCTAAATAAGTCGGCCGGTAAATATGTTATCATCACAAGTATAGTCAGCTTCAAAGCTTGGACATGAGCACTGATCCAGTCTCAAAATAGTGGACGCCTCTTCTCTACACTCAAACTTACTGCAAAATGAAAGAAGGCAAAATATCTGTCTTCGTAAAAATTTTAACGTATGGTGGCTAAAATGGACCACGTCACTGGCAGTCGGCATAAATAATCCTGAACTAGGCCTACTCTTGGACACCTACGTGGTGTACAGGCAGCTTGCAAATAATTGGCATAACATGCCTTGGATAATGTTTATAAATACATACAAATACAAAAACTAAATTACAGTGTCAGTTATTTAAAAAAAGTTCGCCATTATACAGATGTTACCTAAAACAAAATATACTGTTCGGAGTATTGCCACATAGGGTTGCCGCATTTACATAATTTAGCGAAACGAAACATGTTTTAAAACTCTATTTTCACGGGATCGTACCTCCCTTAGATTCTTAGGTTTATATATCTCTTACGCTTACAGGGCCGCGGTGGCCGGATGGTCAACCATTCGCCTCCCATCAAAGCGATCCGGGTTCGATTCCCGGTGGGGTCGGTGTCCAGATATTTCTTCGCATGTGGGAATCATGCCGGACGATACCGTTGGTCGATGAGTTTTCTCGGGGATCTCCAGTTTCCTCCAGCCTTTCATTCTGATGCTGCTCCATACTCACCTCATGTCGCTCTTCACCAGTGCTGAAGACCTCGATGCTAAGCGATGACCAAAATCTCTCACACTCTTACACTTACATATCCTTTAAGTTTTTACATAAAGAATATCTGCATTTTATACTTACACTTTTCATTCATTGTAAATTGGTGTATAAAGTGTTTGCCTGTCAAACGCTCTCTAATTTATATATATATATATATATATATATATATATATATATATATATATATATATATACATATATGAAAGAGAGATAGCAAGCAATTTAGGCGCACGGATTTCGTAGGAAAGTTGATACTCATGTAATGTGTCAATGTGCTGCAGAAGGGAGCTATGAGGAGTGATATGTTTGTTTGACAGGCGTGTTGCATTTGAAGGCATGTTATCCTCGATGTATAATTTATCTGTATTTTGCGATCGTTATATAATGAAAAACCTACGTTTTATTTTAATTACTGTACGTGCATCCAAAATAATGCTATTCAAGTGAAATCGTTTACATACAGTTCGGAAAAGACAGCGGAAGATAATAATGTGTTGCTGCCGAGCTTTCTCCTGTGGTAATGTTTATTAGGCCTACATGTTATAAAATCAGACACTTTGTCAAGCTGTACTTGACAAGACGCAGTGAGAGCGTAGAAGCATGAAATCGAGACGTTCTATTTCCAGAAACGGAGTATTTCTGGGAACTTGTTATAAATATAAAATTCTAGGAAACGTCCTTCCCGGATAAATCGAATACTAATAATTCAGAGTCTAGAGATAGGATTTGACGTTTCTACCAATGTATTTCAAAACACAGAGAAGCTGAAATATGTAACAAATAAACATTTTGATGTTCATGAACAAACAAAGCAAATGTGCGATTGAGTCACTTTAAGTTTGTAAGGTTCATATACGAAAGACAAACTTTTGCATCATACGTAAAGTTTTACGGTGTACTTTGTACGACAACAGAAAAAGTTATTTAACTAATTTTACGATACTTTTTCGTGAATGTTTTTGTTTTGATATTGCAAAACATTCAGGGACAAAGAAATGTCCCTACAAATACAACAATTTTTTATTGTTTTCTTTTGAAATAGGTCGCTGGAGGAAATTCACAATGTCTCTGCAACCCTTAGCTTCCATAAGAATATCCAAAACACGTTTATTATTACAGGTAGAAGCTGGTCAACAACTATTTTCACACGTGGCTAAAAGTTATTTTTTCTTCCCACGTACTATCTCCAAACTAAAGTGAAATTTCGACTTACGTCGTTTCCATCGTTCAATCAAACAAGTGCCCAGGGAAGACTTCCCGCCGCGTACCCTTCTATATTCCGATCGTGTGAAATGTATTAAAAATATTGCCATGCTACATTTAACACGACATTTATTAAAACAACTTTTGTGACGCCTACGACTTATCGTCACCTACTTCACTATATATATGCCTAATGCAAACGACGTCTACTATTATTTATTTATTTTGTAAATTATACGAAGTACCGGGCAAGGATTATATCACAAAATTGTTTTGCAAAGTGCTCAGTTAATTATAAACATACCGTTCCAAAAACTTACACTGTTTATCTTCCAGCCTGCCAGACTATGCTGTGATTACCCACCCACCCTCACTCTACCCCCTCCTCCAACATTAAGGACATACACATCTTAACAAAACGGGCGGTGACTAGAGACGGGAAAAATTCGCGAGATCGCTGACCCGTAAACTAGTCTTCAAGAATTTTTATGTACTCATGCAGATATCAACTGATCTTTGGCTTCTCACTGACACGGAGCACATGATTGCCTGCATTTAGCTGCTCCTCTGTTATTAGTTCAATGTCTTCCAAGTTGTGTCAGCTTAAGGGTCCTCCCTGCCTACCCTTCAAATGCGTTGCAGAGAGTTATGACTTTTTTACAAACATATTTAACGCGCAATGTATTTGTATATATCAAAAAAGAACACACACTTCAAACTATGTCGCTATAGTTTTAAAAATTCGGCATATTTATTAGAAACATCATTTTCGGGCCCCTCGAAATGGCCAGAAACGGCTTTTCCAGACTGCCATACCTGAAAAATTAATAACCGGATTCGAGAAACACAACTATGGAAACAAGAGATAGACTTTGAACTATGCTGCCCATAAACAAAATAATGTGGTCACCGCTTGAAGTCCCATAGGAAAAAAGAATAATAGTAGAGTACTGCACGCCAGCTGAGTAGCTTGCGCGGAGAGGCGATAATGTATTACATACGTAGGTCAACGACACTCTTACCGAGCCTGCCTCACACACAAAAAGGCAATCTATCTAGGGAGGCCCCTTAAGGGTGTTCACGTAGCAAAAATGCATAATTTGATATTTGCATGATATTGTGTTCGTTTTATGGACGTTACTTGTTACTACGTTTTTCACTTGTACAAATGTTTAGCTCTCACAGTTTTTACATAGCAGCATGCCAAAGTCAGAATTCGCAAGTTACGGGAATATAGTAATAACAAAAACCAAGTGTCTTACTCGAACGTAATAATTTATAATTAAATGAGATAGGTGGTTCGGGATACAGTGAGCACTAAAAAAAGCGCTGCTTAAGTTCTACTTTCAGCCAATCCGTATCTTTCCGCGCGTAACTGCAAACGACGGGAAATGTCTAACCTGTCTGGACACGTCACTTAATGTTTGCGCGTGTCAGATAAATTGTGTAGTCAGTATGAATCGATACAGTTGAGTAAAAACAAGTTCATAATTTTTTACTGTATTTTTGTATTTAAATAGAAAAACAAACGGAACTACATTGCGTAATTTCGCTGCCAACCATACAAGCATTAAGGGGACTGTTATTAATGTTGAATTATACGCAGTAACGCCTAGTAATATTTTTCAAAGGTTAAATTTTTAATGCTCACTTTATCACGAATGAACTATATATTATGGGAAATATGCTAACTATTTAAAAACAGACAAATCTTTTTGTATTTTTTTAAGTTGCCATCAATAAAGTAAATTGTCATCATTTTCAGATTTTATTTAAAGTACAAAGGAATATCATTGCGTGTTTATAAATATTTTAGCATATTGGCCATAATATCTCATTTCAGTGTAAATTATTTCATTCTAGTAAGACACATGGTTTTTGTTACTACCACGTTCCCGTAACTTGCAAATTTTGACTGTGTCACTATGGGAAAACTATGAGAGTTAAAAAAAATTTTACAAGTGGAAAATGTATACACAAATAACGCCTATAAAGTGATCACTATGCCGTGAAAATATAAAATTATGAATTTTTGCCACGGGGCCAATTGCGGGATTGACGCTAAACTAAAGTTGTTTGAATTTTATCATGTGTTTGATATAAAATGCAAATGTTTCAGGTCTTCAGCGATGATTGTCGCTGGAGGGCACGTTGTGCAAGTTCTGTTCCCCGCTGCTGTCACCACAGCTCGCATCGAGGGGTAGAAGAATGGGTTTGAAGAGGGCCTGGGCTCGTAGAAGGCGACGCCATTGTTATCGGTTGTTGGATGGTCGCTGTGAGCGCGTTGTGGATGTGTCCCCCTCCCCTTCCATCAACCATTCATTTCGTCCCACCAATTACGGGCGGTCCTCGTCTAATTTCATTAAAACAAACTAGACGTCTCCGAGATCGCTTTACACTCGGTTCGTTTCACCCTCCTCTTTCTCACGCGCTTCCCGCCTCTTCGATCCGCGAGGCAACAGTCTGGCAACGTCGCATCGCAACGTCGCGCACCGGGTCGAGGAGAAGACACGCGCGAGATAACGGCCCCTCCACGGCTTCTGTTCATTCATCAAGACCTTTAGCTTCCACCGCCTTTCACTTCATTACGTTCTATACTGGTGATAATACTTCATTTACATATACTTTGGTACGTTCAAAATAACTATTTCCGTGATCACAAAATAACGATTACCGACTTTTTAAAATCTCCAGAATGAGTCAGAACGGAGTCCGTAATTTTACGTGGTAATATGCTAAGACAGGTAAGTAAAGGCAGAAATGTGTTTTCTATTTTCCGTAAAGTGAATTATAGTGAGAAAAGCAATACTGAAACTAATTTATGTAAATATAAAATAAGATACAGCTTTATGCAAAGCAACGATAGTCAATAGTTTCAAAATAATGGAACACTGGGTGGTTTCTTAATTTTATTTAAATAAATTAAATTTTTAGTCATTTTTCAGAATAGCTTAACGCCAACTACAATTCACTTTGCAAAAATATTGAAAATACATTTCTTACTTACTTTTTCATAAGCTACCTCTACTCAAAAATAACATACTACTTACTGATTCATACCGTATAAGAAGCCATGCAAATTACGTTACTAGCTGTCTACAAGTTATCTTAGATAATACATTTCGCCTCTCTGTGTGTTTGGGATACCATTACTTGACAACTATCTATATTTATTTACCTACTTTAAAAAACAATTATTCATCTACTTACGAAAAAAACAATCTTCGAAAAAAATACACAGTCACGATGACTTTTTAACATAAGTAAGATAGTTAATTATCTTCTTTTTAATGAACGGTTGAGAAAATCGTACACTTTTTTGTAGTATACCTTTAGGGAAAAATGGGAAAACATAGTCTAGTCCCGGTTAATAACTCGCAAAACAAAACATATATTTTAGAATAGTCGCTAGAAGTATCTGAAGCATTAAGGATGTTTGTAACGAAAGAAACTGGTTTATATCCATACAAAAAATTTTCGTTATCTTTGATTACGTCTTTCTGAGGCAAATTATATACAAAGGTATTTTTGTTATTGCAATTTAAATGCACAGAGAAAAAGGTTTGGTTGATTCAACCGTATACATGTTTGTATATGGCCAAACAAGCGTGTAAAGCCGGCTTCACACATTGGCCCAACACCCGACCTTGGAAGGAATCGACAAGTGTGTAGATGGTGCTTGGCCGATCATGGAATGTTGGCCATGTGTTGGAAGCTTTGCCATTCATTGTCGGTTGTTGGTCCAACCATCAAAGGGATTGGCGTATGCATTGGCGTTAACTTGGTATGTGTTAACACATTGGTGCATGTATTGGTGTTGCGATTTTACATTTTTTTGTAGTTTGAGAGGGAAATATTGTTATATGAAGTGTTGAAATGGATCAGTGGACATTATTCTGCACATATACATAGAGTATGAACGTAGTTGCAGAAATTTCCGAATAAAGTTGATCCTCAATTTTCATGGAATTTAAATTGGCCGTATGACTGGTTAATAATTAATTGGCCCAGTTTGTAAATAGCTACTGGCCGTTTCTTGGTCATTGGCATTTCTTCCGTCCAAGATTGGCCCAATCGCTTGGGCCAATGTGTAAATCCGGCCTAACAGTTGAACCAACTAGATATTTGGTTACCTGGCAGGTATAGTTATTCCAAAAGGATGGTTCAGTCCAGTTAAATATACATTTTGTTAGGACAACAAAGCCAATACTTGGCGCGTTTCGTATGATGTTCAGCCAACAAAACTTTTGTTGAATCAAATACATACTTGTTTGGCCATAAATAATCATATATACGGTTGAATCAACCAGACCTTTTTCTCTGTGTGACACCTAAAAACTTACAAATGTGCTATTTTTTTTGTGATGCACAAATGATATAAACCAGAAACGTTTAGAAAATTTAACAAAAGTTTATAATATATATCTATATATTTCCTCATTTAAGACATGCTTCGCAATAGGTACTTTATAGACGAATTTGGAGCAGCTAAATACTTCCCCGATTTGGCTACTTATTTAATCTTACGAATTTTTCTATGCAAGATTTTAAAGATGTGGTGAAGCTTCTATTGACATACAATTTCAGAGTGAATTTACCTACTTCTGCACGGCAGTCTGTATTGAATTCAAACAACAAAATCGTCATATGTCACAACACCTTAACTACGCACCCAAAAATTGTTAAGTGCCGATATAAAATTTGTTTTTGTAGCCTACCTAATGGCGTCCTTAACAAAAAAAATATGTACAGTAACTAATATGTTGCAGAAAATGCAAAAGAAAAACGATTTTTTTTTTTGCTGTAAAGAAAGCAGTGATAGACGAAATATCATTATGACTACGTACACAACAATTTTTTTCCCTTCCTAATCTGGTACTTAAAGAATAATTTTGCAAATCGTTATCCTAATTTTAAAACCACGTAACTCCATTTTTTTTTTTTTTACTTTTTGTCTCTTTAAATTATCTAAACTATATGATATATCCTAAATTTGGTTAAAATGTAAATACAAAGAGTTCTTTTTTTATAATGTAATGATTTCACCACAAAAAAAAACATTTTTTTTCTCTTTATATCTGCATTCATATAAAATGGAGACATTTAATGTTAATGATAAAAAATGTTTTAAAGTACGATTATAATTTGAATCTTTACATGGTGTTTTTACGTTCAACTGTCGTGGCCCTGTCTACTTAACACAATTTTTGGGCTTAACTAAATACTTTTATCGAGTAAATATTGGATTTTATTCTTTATATATAAATTCAAAACAACGCAAATTTCAGTTTTCTATACCACGATGATATTAGGTACTATTTTCGAATCGTCAGTTCCTCTGGGAAACTACGATCTTGAAGAGACAGTATAAATAAACTTACGGGAAATGT
This sequence comes from Medauroidea extradentata, assembly GCA_003012365.1. Classification (NCBI taxonomy): domain Eukaryota; kingdom Metazoa; phylum Arthropoda; class Insecta; order Phasmatodea; family Phasmatidae; genus Medauroidea; species Medauroidea extradentata. The sequence goes on from PNEQ01131333.1 coordinate 51,839, forward strand.
GTGACTGAAAAGAAACCTATTATCAGTAATTATTTAAGCTCAATAACAAGATAATTTTTACGAATACGCTCATGCATTTATACGTAGTTTTTTTTTTTTTTTTTTTTTTTTTTTTTTTTTTTTTTTTTTTTTTTTTTTTTTTTTTTTACAGTGAGCGTCTCCCAGCTGGGCTGTAAATAATTCTCCTCCAAAAATTTTCGTACCGATGAGTTGGAAAACGAGGGGAGGGGGGAGTGAAGAGATTTTGGTCAGCACGCGACATCTAGGTTTTTAGCACTGATAAGGGGTATGAAGCGGTGCCGGAATTAAGGAGTCCTCGACTGGCACATGGACGGCGTTGCAGCGTGTCACGCGAATTCCTTATTACGCGAAACCGTTTAACGTATTCATATTATGTTTTTCTACGAAAGGACACACACTTGAAACAATGATTCTATGTTTTCAAAAATTCAGCACGCTTGTTAGCAACATGATTTTCGGGTCTCTAAAAACGGTTTTTTTTTACTGCTGTAACTCTAAAAATATTACCTGAATTCGAAAAGTGCAAAGCGAGAGGCATGCGTTGGTCTTTACTTCATACTATTCAAAAATAAAATGTTATGGTCACCGTAGAAAGTCCCGTAGGAAAAAGACTACAAGGAAAACCTTGCAAGCATATGGCGCGCTGGGAATAGAGGCGATATGCTTCTCGTCAAGGGTGGGACTCTGGCTCTTATCGCTACGCTGTTCCCACCCGTCAAAGGTGGGAATTCGACACCGGCGAAAACTCCTTTTAAGAGTGCGTGGTAGATAAATAAACGCTGAAAACATAAATTTATTTCTGCGCTTTTTTCGAAGCCAATATGGATAAAATACTAAATGACAATCCTACATAATGGTATTTGACAACTTTATGAGTAAATATTTATCCAGAATTACTACTTCGTTACGCGTGATCTCTTGCGCCACAGTTAAATGCACGAGGTTCCGACGTCAGAGATTGTGCCTTGGAAGTTTGTAACACTGCAAACTATTTTGTTTAAATCGTTGGCTAAAACTATTGTCTAAGATTGCTATTGTTTAATTTTCACAAATTGGCTTCAAGAAACCTACAGTTACAAATTAATGCCTTTAGCGTTGAATTATGTACCACGCCCTCGTAAGGAGCGGGGAAACGAGAGATCTCCGATAACGGCATCGTCCGGCACGATTGCAACATGCGAAACACATCGACCACCGAGCACCAAGGGAAAGGGGAGAAATTGGGGAAAATAGAGGGGGAGGATGGAAATAAACTAAACTATTGATAGGACTGTTCACTACGGTCAGCTTATTTCCGAGACGTTCCCAATGTATTCGTCTGGCTGGAGGTTTTTAACGCGGAACTGTAAGGGCGATCATGACATGAGGGTCGGATGCATTATAGCCTCCAGGCGCAAGGCACAGAACCGGCGTGCATTATTTCCGTGATCAGTTGGCCTGGCCTGTATCAGAAATTCAAGCAAACCCTATAACTTATGGCATGATAAAAGAGATGTAGGAATTATCAGTTGTCCCTCTGGTCATTTAAACATCATGTAACTGAATTTTTCCAGTTAGGAAAAAACAGTGAAGATGTCCATTTTGGCGGTTTTCACTTTCACGAAATGGAAATTTTAAACTCAGTTGAAACAAGGGAATCATCATTCCGGCACGAAAACATGCTTAAAAGATATTCTCATATTGGCAAAACACAGAAGTGGTTTACGATTGTCAATTGCATACTACACGAGATTGCAGCTCGGCACACCATCTGACGGATGGTAACATCACTACCCATCATTTAGAAAACGTAGATGTAAAATATTTGTTAAAATTATCTCTGTTGCAGCGTGTAAAAAAAAACATGCCAGAACACTGTCAGGTGAACATATCACGAGAAATTCTTACGCAACACTAAAAAAAGAAGAAAAAGAATAGTGGCCTGATATGCACTCAACTAGCATCACAGTGTTTTTTTTTTGGGGGGGGGGGAGGCATTCCAATTTCCTTTCATAATTCACTTGGGCGGAAAAGTGGTACTTATATTATTCTTTTTGGACACTGAATTATACGCCAGTAAATCTTAACGGTTTTGAGGTCATATGTATTGCATGCAACCTAAGTGGTCAATTTATGTTTCAAAATAAACAAAATATGCCGATTCAACTGTAAGTGCGCTAAATGTTATCTTGGATTGTGACTTACAGTACTTAAATGTTTATGCCCCAAGTTCTTAACTACGCTGTTTTTATGAGATTTTTTAAATCCAAAAGCACTAGATGTCGTGAAACCATTATATATTGCTAACCATGAAACAATTTTTTTGGTTGTAAACAAAATATAGGCTTCATAGTAAAACTAATTTGGAAACTGTGAATACTCATAACGGCTCCATCGGGAATTAGTGGTAAACTATATATTGCACCGGCGAAATAAACTCGGCTTTTTTTCTCAATTATGTCATGAAAGCACACACCAAAATAAAAATATATACTAGTAGGAATCGAACCCGAGACCTTTGAGTTGTCATGGTAACACCCTAACCACTGGTCCAATGCGAACATTTGACCAGAAGTGTTGCGTATAAGTAACTTTTTGCTGTTATATATCATGTCGTGTGGGTATTTTGTACAGCGTTCTCATTTACAGTTTATTGCATAGTGTGAATTTTTCAAAACAGTACAACTTCATACGGCGCAACTGAGTATAAAAGTACAATTAAAAATTTTGGTAACACCCGACATAAAAAAATCTCTAAAAAGTAAAAATAAAAATTTCTCTCTTGGCTTTTTAACTTTATTAAAAGTACCAATTAATATTTTGATGATGAGCAAGTCAGGGGACCGCTACGTGAAGAAGTATAATTAGTTATACATAGGTATAAAAATAGAAAATATCTACTAGTTTCAAATAGTACGCATGGACTTAGTTTTGTACATCAATCTTACAAGGTCTACTAAGTTCACGCAGCGTTTCGATATTGTACCAATTATATATGACTGAGGCGTTCGCTTGATAGCCGCACGCGATGTGCGGTATTTGTCAAGGGGGGCGGGGGGCGGAGGCGTCACAGAATGCGGCGACCCGAACGGGCAGAAACGTCAGGGCTGATGTCATTGACGGTTGTGTATATTTTGGGAATTTTTCAGAGTAAATTAATCAAGACTGAAAACTAAACGATTGGATATTGTTGTCTTGTTACATGCCAACGTTGCTTACGTAGAGTAAGTCGTTGTATAAGCCATAATTTTATCATTATCAATATTCTATTTATTTGTATTCTTTTTTTATTTCATTTAATTAGCGGTCCCCCAACGCGACGACGCACATCATCAAAATATTAATAAATACTTTTAATGAAGTTAAAAGGCAAGAAAGTAATTTAATTTTACTTTTTATTAGAGTTTTTTATGTCGGGGCTACTAAAATTTTTAATTTTATTTTTATTTCATTCTTTTTAAATTACTCGCATACACTAAATATTATTAAAGATTTTAGTAGCGCAACAACGCACGTTTGGAGTTTCTAAAAGAGTTTATTTATTGTTTGCACTTCTTTTGTTTTCTTTAATATTTTGTTTGTAAATAAGTTATTAGTACGCATAGATTACAAATAAATATTAGATGATAATAGTAATTATTTTATGTTTAGGTGATTATTTCGTAGAGTTAGTTTACGGCTGCAGTGTTAGTAAATATTAAGTTTGTTTGAATAGTTTATCATTATAGGCTTATGTTTTATAAGCTTCAGTGAAAGTGATAAACACGGGGTTTGGGAGAAAAACTAAGAAAAAAAGCTCAAAATGAAGCCAAAAGGCGAAAATTAACGCAGCCTGAAGATTACACTCCTAAAAGACAACAGTTGTTGCTATCTGAAGCTACTCGAAAGGCTGAACTGCGCAGTCAAGAAAGTCCACAAGACAGACAGCGTCGTTTGGAGAGGTATGCGTTGACTAAGACTTTGCAGATATATAAAGAAAGTCATGTAGAACGTAATTTAAGTCTAACAATAAATGGTAGGGATAACAGTATTTCACGATTTACGATCCAATGAAACTCTAGAGCAACGCTTAAGTGGCCTTAAGTAGTGTAAAAAGTTTGCAGGGTGTTGCAATTTCTGATCTTAATCGAAGAAAGTAATTTAATAATCCTCATGACAAAACTGCTTTAGCTGAACTGCAAAGATTACGAAACGCATTACCGTAACTATTAAATGTCTAGTATTCATCGTTTATAATGAAAATGACAACAATGGTTATGTAGCTGCATTCAGTGCATCGTTGTTAAGCAATACTTCCTGGAATAAATAGTTAAAAACTAGAAAAGAGCTCATTATCTTTAAACAGCAGAACAGATTTCCTTGAATCATAGCTAAGAACCATTTCGATCACGTCAGCTTTCAAACAAAAAAACCCGCATCAAAATCGGTCCATTCGTTTAGAGGAGCTACGATGCCACAGACAGACACACAGATACACACAGTCACGTCAAACTTATAACACCTCTTTAAAAAATGAACATTACTAAAACACAACAATCGACAACAAGGAAACAACAATACTTCGTACTTATTACTACGTAGGCCTACTATAAATACACAGTATATTTACTGTAAGTGTTACTTATCAAAATACATAATTGACTTTAAAAATACGAGCAAACAAAAATTAATAACATGCATGCTTTGGATATGGTGATACTGTGATACACTATTTAATACACGTAAACTCAAGTCACGTTAAATTGCTAGAACGACGTATTAGTTGCTTATTTAAACTTTAGATTTCAAATTATAGATTAAATATAAGAATGTGTACTGATTAAATAGTGAAGTATTCTCACTTATTCAATGTTACCCCAACCTGTTGTTTCCTAGATTATTTTCAATATAAAATTTATAAAACAACATATTCGCTAGTGAAAAACTTTGCAACTCATTGAAACTGTGAAAATTTCGCTCATTCAAATTTTAGAGTGTAGAGGTCGTGGTATAAAATTAAGTAGAAAAATAATTGTATAGGCTGTTCATTATGAACTGAGCACTCAGCAGAACTTGTAATTAATTAAAAATATGTTTTATTGGGCCAATAGATGTTAAACTTTTGAGAGTGTTGAAGCGTTTACACTAGTTTTCATTTACATGGAAGTTTTAGTATTAAAAATAGCTGCCAAACAGCTGAAAGAAAACTTTAGGCAGTGCTCACTTTATCATGAACGACCTATAACAATGTATTGAATTTATACGGACTGGAGTGCACCGGTATCAGAGTCAAAACAGTGTTGTTTCCATGGACGGTCAACACAACAGTGAAATACCAGAATTCTTGTACTCTAAGGACTATGCGCTCACAGACTGGTAGAATGGACAAGAGAATGCGATGATACCCACGGTCATGCTTGAAGTGTCGCGTAGCAAAGCGGTAACGTCACATCTACTACTATCACCGTCCTGCACTCTCTAACTCCATTTTCCACTTCTCTTTCTGGTTGTCCAACCACCCTACTCCTCTCCCCCCCCCCTTGCCCGTAGCGAAATCTAATTAGGGAATGCAAACAGGGCGGGGACCGGGTCGTATCTCGCGTGCCCGGGTGTGCGATAGTTACTTTGTCGTCCGTTCCGTAGTTTTACGACTCCGCACCGGTGCAGTTTCCCAAGCTTACTATACCAGTCTGGCCGCAATCTGACGGTGTGCTCCACAGAGAGCTGATGACCGGCAAGAATGCGACTCTGTATGTAGTTCTAGTCTTTGTGTCAGCCGAGCCATGCTGGTTCTCTCTGTGGCAGCGAAGAAATTCAAGCAAAGTTAGTTCTAAAACACGTTAGGAAGATACCGGAAACTGAACTTCTTAAATAACAAACAAATACATTTTTGTATTTTTAAAAATTGTTGAAATTTCTAAATTTTCATTTTAAAATTTGGCATTGTTTATTAAATACAAAAATATTTTATTTTTTTGTTTTTATATATGTACAAATCATAGCCTACAACATTGTTATACTCTGTGAATTTTTTTCGGATTGGTATGTCAGTTGGTTTTAGTGGCGTGCATAAAACCGTAAAGTGCAAATTTTGACGTTTACGACTTATTACGCAAAAACTATAAGAGATACACAAATTTTCTAAGAGGAAGATTTAATCACAATTTATGTCTAAAATAAAAAAAATATCTGGTACAAATACAAAAAAACGTTGAAAATTGAGGTGAACCGCACGAGATGGCAAAAAAGTTATTTTTACAGCGGTTTCTACATTGAGGTAAGAATAGTCGGGAGACGGCACCTTGAGACGTATTTGAAGCCACTTTTTTTTGTGTGGCACAATATGGCGTTGAGACACGTTGAGGTTAGTAACATTTGTGTTTATTCACCTTTAAATGACAAAAAACATCTCGGATGTTAACACAATTAAGCTAAGTAACTAACAGCATTAGTTAACTAGTTTTATCTTGAAACAAGGGCTTGATTATGAACTCATCACGTAACGATAAGTTAATGCCGCCTCTACACATCGCCGAACATTCGCCGAACATACCCGAATTCGAGTGTGTAGAAGGTCATTCGTCTGTTAATCGTGCTCGCGCGGCGAATGTTTGCAGTTTGCACCGAATGCTGAGTGGCGATCCGTCTAGAGTAGGTTTTTTGTGCACGCACCAAAAGACGCTCGTCCCGAACACGAGTGCGTTCCTCCAAACATTCGCCGAACATAGTATAGTTGTTTGTTTGCTGTCGAACGAGAAGCACGCGAGCTGAGATCTAAACGTCTGTACATTAGCGAAAATGGCAGTTTGGAGTAATGAACTGACTTTAACAATTTTACATGCGATTCATTTTGACTTCAACATTCTTCTTCGACACGTTCGGCGAATGTGTAAATGCGTACGTTCGTCCACAAATGATTCGCCAAAACATTCGTCGATACGTTCGGCGATTTGCTTGGCGATAGTGTAGAGGCGCCATGATGAACAGGAGGTCGCCATGATGTGACACCCAAAATATCCGGCTTCATGTGTGCCCGTACATTTCTGTAGGCACGGCCACCCTCTGGATTTCACGAGGTCATTACAGTGAACACAGAATAATAACAGCTCTGCATGCAGTTGAGATATGCTAAACTAAGAAATGCCTGCTTTAAAATTTCCACTTACACTACATTAAACTACAGCAATGAAATATAAATTAAATTTTTAGTTAGTTTGGAAGTTACAGGAAAACATGAATTAAAATACAGAAAAAAAATCATCTGGTGGTGTTACATATGACCTGCATTCGTCAAAATGAGTTTTTTTCAATTTGCGTGCAATGTCTTAGTACCTGGCGAGCACACGTTTTTGCCCTAAGCGCCACGGACGCTGCTGAAGCAACGTAATAGGAAACGCGTCCGAGATAAATACGTTACTTAGGACAGTATGTGTATCGACATTCTGCCACCGTCGCTGTAACGTCTTGTGTCTGGATGGACGAAGAACACATACATGCGAGATACTCAGAGCTGGTGCACGAGTCGATCCTTGAGAGAATGAGAAGTAGAAATGGTCATATGGACGTGTGGCCGGAAATGCATAGTGTCTATGCTGTACGTTCAAATGTGCCATCCTGCATATCAATTGTGTCACAGAGAGCATGCATGAGTTGTTCCAGTTTCTGCATGTCCGGGATGGGCTCTGCATATACGACACTCCCACAGGTTGTCACTTGCCTGGTTTGCTCTCATGTGTGCTTTCAATATGTAACCTACACAGTCAAAGATATTTTAACTCCACCTTAAAATGGGTGCACCTCCCACTGAACTAATTTCAGGTCGTAAGTTGATATGACGTGCTACAATTAAGCTGTCCCATGCTGTGTCCACTGGTCTCAGGGATCGACGCCTGCAGTTTGTCCCTATTGAGAAAAATCATCCCGTATAGAGTATGTGATGCACTGAAACTATACAGGAAGTGCAGCAATTTCATGTCAATATTTTAGGAGAACTATCGTCACGTCTACAGGGCAAAAAAGTGTCACATGAACATAGGTATGAAATGCACCGTTCCTGAATTACAGTTTACAGTAAGTCTACTTGACTAACAGTGCACAACACGCGGGTTGGATCACGTTATTATGGAACGCCATTGCAGATTGGCAGGCCCAGAATAGTAGTAGACGTCTTTAATCAGACAGTACACATTGTTCTATGTCGCGTTCCACAGCAATGTGATCCAGCATTGTATGCCATGTAGATTTGTAGTACAGAAACAGTACGTTTTCGGATTTATATCATAGACCTAAACAAATTTTTTGTTCTAGATGTGATTATTATTTTTACTGACATGTAATATTGCATATTCGTGTCTGAAGTCGAAATTGACTCTTTAAAAAAAGCATTAGCGATGTTCCGACAGCAACGATATTTAGTGTTCATAGCTTCCCCGTCCCTCTCTAAAAGTCGTCCAGAAATTGGTAAACTGGGACGAAAATGGGACGAGAAAATAATAATATTGTTAGTTTACTTAATAATTTTTTAGCATATTTTTAGGGAAAAATAAGTCTATCTCGCTTTTTTTGTGTGTATACGCATGTATGAGACGGCTAATTAATCAGCGTGCTCAAGTATGTTTGTGCATGTGTGTGTGCTCATGTCTCTTGAAAAAAAAATTGGGAGGTATCCATAAACAAAGTTTCCCAAAACACGGCAAGTTTATAAAAATGTTTAAGCACTTCGAACTGTTTATAGCTTCATATAAATCAAAGTGAGGTTTTTAAATCTATATAGATGTTAACATTTATGACTAGGGAACCTTATTTTTCGCGAAAAGAATTTTGCCCAAGTTCGTTTCAGTGCCTTACCTACACAACTGCAGTTCTGCTTCATGGTTATTGGCAGCGTGTCTGTGTGGAGAGCCGTATCTCATTTGACTGAGACAATTAAAATAACGTTCCTGCAACAACACTCGTCTGTGATTTGCCGGTAGAATCCCAAGGCTCGTGAGAGTTAAAACATCCAATCACTGACCACGAAGCAGAACTGCAGATGTGCACGTAAGGCACTGAAACAAAGTGAGGCAAAATTCTTTTAGCGAAAAACAAGGGTCTCTATTTTTAACACGGTGCCATATAAAACAGCCAACCTCTTAAAATAAATGTATGTTGGCAGTTTATAATTCATGCACCGAATTCCAAGTTCAACTATTATTTGTCTGCCATTATGGTTGGCAGTGCAACATGAAGCTTTTAAACTTGGAAATTGACCCAACCTCCGGCCAAATTTGTCAGACAAAAAGTGCAGCGGTAGGCTTAGCAATAGTTATTAATTTTTAGTTGAGTTAGGTGTTTATTTTCCTATTTATAACATTTTAAGTATTAAATGCCAGTAAGCTAAATTTAATAAATGTTCTGACAGATTCCAGGAAAATAATCCTAACAAAATGTAGTGCATGCGACTAATGTAAATTTGGCAAGTATTGTGCTTAATTCACACGATATAAAATTAGCGATAAACACTTGCAAATTTCCGGAATCTTTAGTGTGCGAATATGAGTCCAGGGAAAGTAAATACTGCCGGTAATAATGTATTCCTTTGCATGCATATACGTACACTCTAGTGAAATGTTTTCAAAGTAAATACAATTTTTTTTTGGCATGACTGCCTTTGCAAAGTTGAAGTAAACATCATGCATATTTTACTTCACAACATTATAGCTATTTGATATCTACCAAGGTTGTCGACTAATCCTTGAAGCTAGAAATAATACTGTACTGTACATACATGTTTATCATTCTGCAAGAAATTTACCGTGCATTCTTGCAATAAATTTTACGAATTATATTTCGCACGATACCCGTTTTGTTTCGTTTGAAGTGTATTTACAAAAATATAATAGGTACAAATCCAAATTAGAAACATTTCTCCCAGGCACAACGGCAGCTTCATACTACTAAGAGGAAGAAGTGATTTTATAGGCTGAAAATTGTCTACTACATTGATGAACAATGTAATAGCAAACAAATGTAGCTACATTTACACATTGTTTCATCACTCACGCATATACCGAAATTATTTCTTGACCCCACAATTATCTCCATAAGAAATTAAGCTTTCATTTCCTACCGTAAAATTTTTCATATATGAGCACTGGTTTGAGAGAAATAAAATTTCTAACTTAATCGTTAAGAAAAAGCCAAAAGAATACACGGAAAACACTTTATGTTCGGCATTTCAACAAACCTGAGTGTTATACATGCAATTGTTCATTATGATACTGAATATAAACCTACAGAAGGTGAGTGCGAAATCATTTCAAATTTAAACAGAATTTTTTTTCCTTGTTATTTACGATGTCTTCACAATTATTTAACATAATTTATATAAACAAGCATTATTTTTGGGCAGTGTTAAACTCTTTACGTATTTTCGCAGAAACTTCGTTAGAAAATTATGTTCGTAGAAGTAACTGCTAAGTTAATATCACGCTGTGCAGTTCTTCCAGCTTAAATATTTTACTCTGGGCACACATGTCCTACCGAGTCAGCTGATCAGTGTGTTGTGAGTGCCAAGCATTTATTTACGTTCCTCATTGTGTTGGGATTCAGTGTATGCTGAGCTTCACAAAGGAGTGAACTCTCCGACGCTCATTTGTTCAGCAGAGGAGTCAATTGGAAGCGACAAACTAGACTGGCGTGAAACGTGAGCTGCTGCTCAAATGAGACCAGCGTAGCTTAACAGCAGTATCTCAAGGTAAGTGCGGTTCAGCGTTCGACGAGTTGTTTTACGGCAGCTTGCAACATTAAGATAAGTAGGATAGACGTTTCAACATTGCCATAGTCCATACTGAAAGTATGTCTAGACCTATACCGGAAGAATTTAAATGTTGCATAAACATAGCAGTATAGAGTTACTTTATATTTTATAGCATTTCAATTTTAGAACTCGCGTATTCAGTTTAAATGTTGGATTTATTTATTGCTGTTATTTTTGTGTCTTAATAATGTTATAGCTACGGATGATAGTTTATCGCGGTAAAACTTGACTATTGGCTGCATTTCAACACACGTTCAGCTTATTAGATTATTACTGTCTTTTTCTTGTACGTGGAGCTGTTGCCCTATTTGAGTGACCCAATAAGAATCCCGCTATTGTATTATCTGATGCCAATTGTTGGTCTGCAGACTACTACGTTGTATCAGACGTTCATCACCCAATCATAAATGTTTCAAGAAACTACAGCGTTTTCAAGGTTATGTTGGCACGAAAAATTTCCGCGATATACCGTCATCTGTAACGATAGGGCGTAGCATATGATATAGAGCTGGTGGAAAGTCGCGAGAATCGTTTCTGCCAGCGTATTCTCCCTATCAGCGTAGCGTCCGGCGTCGAGTATGAGTGGACGACGGTTATGTGCACTGCGTAGCTGTTTACAGACGAATCAAAGACGTTCAATCGAAGTACACCAAAAGTAGCATTGGCCAATTCAAATAGGGCTTCGCTAGTAACGAAATGAATACATAACATTGATGAAGCCTAGCAGGTAGTCATCCCGCGGTGAATCAATAGGGAAAGGAAGTTATCGTGACAAGATTGTTGCATCACTTTGTTGCAGTGCCTTACGTGCACGTCTGCAGCTCTGCTACGTGGCCAGTGATTGGGTGTTTGTAACTCTCGGTGTCGTGAGGTTCTGTCCGCAAATCACAGACGTGTGGTACGCAGTCAACTTGTCCTGATTGGCAGTCAAATGAAAAAACAGCTAATAACCATGAGGTAGAGCTGCAGATGTGCATGTAAGGTATCAAAAAAAAAGTGCTGGAAAATTTTTTTCGCAAAAACTTCCGGTGCCTATGAATAGAGACATGGAAAATTCGCGTCTTCGTTTGGGTACAGGTTTGAATTAAGTTCGTGTTATTCTCAATTGGACTAATCCTGAAGAAGGCTGAGCCAGTAACCACGAAGCAACTAAATGCAGGCCCAATCATGTCACTCGTATCACCGTGTCAGGTGAGTGCCAATGAGAAGCTGTTGTCTACTTGAGTACACAAATATTCTTAGAGGCTAGCCTACAGGACAGTGAACCTGCGAATTTTTTCTGTCTCTATCTATGAATCACCATTCATAGACATAGTTGTTAGTTTAAATATGACTACTGGATAGGGACACGAAATTGTCACAAGTTCAATTGCCTGCATGCAAGACTCCACTACACTATGCGTTCTCGAGCATCATCAGACCAGACAAGACGGGATTCGGTTCTCGTATACGTGCAAGTTTGTAATTAGCTCCAAGTTTTCCATGGAGTGTCCACTGAACGGCGGTTCGATTACAATCGTAGACTAAATGTACACACGCGTTTCGAATCTTATTTGTCCTGGAATAAATTTGTGAAGTCTTCCGGTCGCTACCGATGGAGTATTTTCATGGACTAGGCTTGCGGATTTCCGAAAGGCCATTATTCAAATCCGTTTTAAGCATTTCAAAAATAGTGAAAAAAAATCAATATAATATTTTAACGGTTGGTAAAGTAATATTATACGCGCTAGCAAGGTCTAGTGTACAAATTTAAATCTGAAAAAAAAAAAAAAAATATATATATATATATATATAGAGAGAGAGAGAGAGAGAGAGAGATATTACTGCAGATGACAACGATTGTTCCAGTTCGATGTCTTACCCAAAATTTTTGACAGGAGAAAATGTAACTATATAGGTTTCATCCACCGAGAAGGCATTAGAAAAAAATTAACATTCTTTAAAACCTATAAATTTTCACTGCTTTAAAACTTCAACTAGCATTTCCTTCGCTAGTCACTCCACTAAGTGAGAAAATTAACTTGTGCATTCACCCGCCTAAACAAAGTATTTCTACGTACAGCAAGTAAATCTCCTGTTCGGGCCTTAAATACTGTTTGTGGGATTTAGTCCAAGCTAATTACCGAGAATTTCAGCTGCCGGCATTAGCTAGGTAAGACAAGTTTTCAACGGTTCCGTGGAACTCCGCACACGCGTGGTTGGGTTCGGAGTAATAACTTTACGTTACAACTGAAACGAACAAAAATGTTTTGGAAAAAATTAAAGCCTTCTTTACTTTATCTTTAGCGTAAAATGCAAAGACTCCGTAGGTCACTGCGCAATCATCTCTCATTTCATAGAATAAAAATAATGCATAAATTTTAGTTTTAATGATAATAAATATAATTAGTAATTCTTTAAATAATAAGTTCTATGCACTATACTATGAGAGTATTTTAAATAATAGGGCTACGATAAACAAGCCTATTGAGACTGGACGTTTTTGGTCTTCTAGTAAAAATGTAAGCAACCGTAATTGAGTCTTCAACAATTTTAAAGGTAACAATCGTAGTTTGAACAAAATACCTTACGTTTTGCTAATTGCAAAACATTTAACCATATATTTAAGATCATCGATTTGATCAGTCTCTTTGCTCTCTTATTATTATATTTTTATTAAGTGTCAACTGAAATCTGTTTTGAAATATTACAAAACATGAATAAAGAAGCTGCTTCTTACAATGCGAAGAAAGCAAAATACTAGTCTAATCAAACATCCCTGAATTCTAGTTCTAGTTTAATTATTTTGAATAAAATTTTCAATTCAGAATTTTGGTAAAATTATAAAGATTATGTATCGTCTACAAACACTAAGACTTCTGGACAAATTCATGTGCAAGTATAAATATATGGATCAATCAGTTACGCAGTTCATTAAATGAAACACATTACTTAGTTTATGTGTAGAATAATCTCTTTAAAAATTCAGCAGCGATTTGAAAATTTCTAATAAAACTGCTTATCAATGTTATTTCGAAAAATAAGTAGTGGGCACTGTTTTAAAAATAAAATTCTGGTGTTATTTCTCGCTCTATAACTGTCTCCAATTTCGCGTAATTCACTAAAAGGGCCAGAAAAGTGCAAGGGCTTAACATATAGTCGACAACAAAGACATTAGAGACGGAACCAGCTTAGAAATTCAAGTATAAGAAGAAAAGCTTCTATAAAGGAACCATTGCACCATTATCTTGGAATAACGGCGAAAAGCCACGGGAAATCAGAATCACGATAGCCAGACGGCGTATCGCACCTGGCCCTTCCCGAATGTGAAAAGTTACGGGCGCGGCAAGCAACGATTTTCATCACCATGATTTTATTTTTAATTCGTACCAGATATTTTTTTATCTCTCATAGTTTTCGCGTAATGGCTTGTTAAAGACAAAATTTGCATGTTTCCGTTACACATTCCATCCGTTGCATTTACCTGTATTTTCAAGGTAAAAAATGATCGCCTACAATTATCCGCTAACAGTAAAATAATAGTAATTTTGAAAGTAAGCGGTCCTTTGACTAAAACGCGTTGCTAGGTATAAATGAAAAGCGTATGGGAGGTTACCCGAGGGCGGACTTCTGACTGGGTGCCGACCTGCGGAACATTGAAGTATGACATTAAACGAGGCACTACGTTATACAAGTGATGGATGCAAGGATCGGGAGAAGCGGGACTACCCCGAGAAAACCCACCGGCCAACATTAACATCCGCCATGTTTCTGGCGTTCATAAAATCGTGCTCAAACTCACCGGGAATCGAACATGGAAATTCTTTGTTAAGAGGCGAGCACTGTAGCCACTGCGTCAACAGTGGCCTTTTTTAGATGGAATGTATGCGGTAGGTTGCAACTATGTCATAGAAGGACCCAACACGATCATTATTTGCAGTGTTGTGCTCGCAACAACGTAAGCTCAACTTGCTGAGATTTATGAGAGGAAGCTGTATGACTTCCACTACTACAGCTTCGAACGTTCCCCGATATGCTGCTACAACGAAACTAAAATATAACAGAAACATATCTCACGTCTCAAGTGTATTTTTAAAATTTATTCATCAATTATAACTGTTATGCTGTAAACTGGACCCAAATACTGATACATTATATACCTTGACAATATTCTTCAAACTATAAATATAAAAGTTTATTTACCAATAGCACAAAACTACTTTATTGTATTAAGGAATTGGCGTTCTCAATTTTTAATGGTAAACAGAAAGCCATTACAGAATTGTTAATTTTCAGCCGTAAATTACATTAATGTAGGTTTAAATAAATTTTCCGCCAGATATGGCACAGGTTTTAAGGGGGAGTGTTAGACAATTTTACTGTATTTTCAAGTTTAGAGCCATAACATTAATTCAAATTTTACTATCAGAAATTTCTCTTCAACAAAGCATATGATACATACTTGGTAAACTGCTTGACATTAATAACGGAATCTTTCATTAATTTATCATTGCAAGAGAATTATAGGTTAACTTGCAATGCTTTGTCGAAGATAAATTTTGATAGTGAAATTTGAATAAATGGTATGGCTAAAAACTGAAAATACAATAAAATTTACTAACACTCCCCCTTAAGCCTGTAACATCAGGCGTTTTCAAAAGGTCACGAAGGTAGGGTACATAAGACCAAATTTCAGCTTAAGGTGTTCAAAACGTAATCAGAATGAAGTTTACTCCGTGATCAAATAATCATCTGACAGCTTCTCGAACAACTTTTCACTTGCCCTGAACAAGAGCAGGATAAGAGGCGGTTAGCAGACGAAAGTCATGTCGCCATTTGGTGCGAATAAAATGTAAACCGTTCACATTACCAAGCTCGTGAGCCTGTGCTCACAGCAAAGAAACAAACACTAAATTAATATTTTATGTAATATTAATTAATAAAAGAACGTGTAAAAGAACGTACCGCGGACGTCGCATTTAACAAAATATTTAACATACGTGAAAAACGTATTTTTTTAAATCCCGCCATCTTATAACCCTGAACAGCATTGCAGATGTTAATTACGATCCTGGTCACGTGAATGAGAAAACGAACTTTAATCCAACTCGTGAGCTGTCGAAAACGCCAATTAGTTACAGTAGTCACGCAATGCCAATTGTAGACAACATATTAAGCTATGTCGTCTGGCTTGTCAAAGGGTGAATGAAACAACGCAGCAAATTTTTATGGCACATTAAAAACAAAAAACAAAATTAACTAAGGGGAAAGTTCACCAACATTTTAATAGTTAAATAATTTTAATATTTGTACGAGATATGGTTTTTTCTTCTTTACGCATAAATTTAAACTATTTTTATAGCAATTAAAAATTTTTTACCTTTCATAGTTTTTACATTGTGGTATATTTAAGTTTAAATTTGCGTAAAACTCTTTTATGCAATAAATAAAAATCAACTGACTTCGCGAAATGAAATTATTTACGCTGAAGAACAGTTTCATTCGGTTACATATAGATTTGTATCAAAACCCACACTGAATATTTTTTTTTGTCTTAAAAAATTGCAGGATTTAAAATTGAAAATTAAAATTTTCTGGATTTTTCTTAAAATACAAAAAAAAAAAATGCAACGCGGATTTTGTAGGTCTACATATCTTGACGTAGCCAACGACACTTTTCTTCAGCGTGGATTATTTAATTTCGGTAAATCAGTTGGTTTTCCTTTCTTGTAGTCTAAAAAACAGTTTCATGCAAAGTATGGTTTTACAGCCAATTCTACAAAACTATGAATCCTACTAAAATATGGCATTACTGTAAAAATATATAGTCTACAAAACAAGAAATATCTCGTACAAATATAAAAATGATTAAACAACTAAACTTTTGTTGAACTCCCATTTCAAAATAGCTAGAAATATCTTCCTGTAGCACGTTTTCCTTACTCATTTCCGCCAGTACTGCATGAGAAAATTACATGTGCAAGGTTGTGTCTGGTGTTACAAGCAGTGTCGCGAATTTCAGTTGCCTGTAATTTAAATCGCATTCAATAACTTTGCGTGTCAGATAATAACTAAAAGAACTTCTTACCTGCCTCTTGTACTACAATGATGTTCCTCTTATAGCTAGACAGGTCTGATATTGGAGTGCTTAGTGCTTTTGCACGACAAGGCTTCACGCTAATGTAGGGAGAGGTAGCCTCGCTTCAATTCCCATAAAGTTCCTAGTCGACAGTTTAGACCCTTTCACTGCCACGAAAGGCCAAAGCTTTCCTCTGTTTAATACACATAATGAACTACGTAAAATATTTACATATTATCCGGAACTGTACTGGTAAAATAATCCCACATATTGGCCTTGATCTTACTCTTTGGTAAATTTCAGTTTATAAATAAAAAAAATTAAAGATGTTTCAGTTCTAATTTAAATGTAAACATTAGGCGGTTAATTTCAAACATTAAAACTCAATAGGGACAAAATAATATTCTATAGTTAGTTTGCATGGAGGTCTGCCGTTTAAGGGTGTTCAAGTGCGATGGAAACATTATTTTCTATGATTATCAAATAGTGTTAGTTTTGTAGACGAAATTTGCTAGTGAAGTTTCATCTCACAATATAATTTCTAGCTCGCATAGTTTTCTCATAACGGTGTGTCAAAGTCAAAATTGGCATGTTGCGCTGCCATGCAAATAATGAAAACCAATTGACTTACTTTTTCTTTAAGTGATATAATTCACAGTGTAATAACACGCCATGGACTACATAATAAAATATTTCGGAAACCCGCAACGTAACATTTTGCATTTTTGAAAATATCGCAAAATTACATAAAATGAAATGCAAATACAGCAATTATTATAAAATACCAAAATATTTACTGAATGTTGTTTTAATGTTTTGTTAGATAGTCCATGGCACGTTATTTACCTGTGCATTATAACACTTAAGTAAATCAGTTGGATTTCATTATTTACATGGCAGCGCAACGTGTAAATTTTTATTTTTTGATACGCCCTTAAGAGAAAACTATGCGAGCTAAAAATTTTTTATAAAAGGTAACTGTACTCACAAGTATCGTATACAAAACTAACAATATTCATACAATTATAAAACTATGATTTTATCGCTCTGGAACAACCTTAAGGTGGCCGCCTGGGCGGACGTATTTTGCGAGTTCGAGTCCAAGAAGTGCGAAGAGCTAAGGGTGACACAGCACGCGCATATCGCCTCACCATAGCCTCTAGGATCACGTCACTGAACTGGCATGCAGTCTTTTCGCCGGCAACTCACCTCGATGAGACATTAAGGATGTTCAAGTGTGTTAAAGTCATAGTTTTATATTTACATGAAATATTGTACGTTTTGTAGACGACAATTGTGAGTGCACTTTCCACTTACGAAACAATTTTAGCTGGCGTAGTTTTCTCATAACGGGGTGTCAAAGTCAAAATGTGCTTGTTCTGCTGCCATGCAAATAGTGAAAACCAATAGATTTACTTACGTGAAATAATCCACAGTGAAATACCATACTATGGGCTACGTAATAAAACATTTGAAAAAATCCCGCGAACTTTTATTTTGTATTTTTAAAAATTGTTGAATTTGCCAAAAAAAAAATTACTTATGCGATTTTTTAAAATTCAAAATATAACGTTGTGGGTTTTTTAAATTTTTTATTGCATAGCTCATGGGATGTAAGTTCACAGTGAATTATTTTGTTTAAGTAGGTCAGTTGGTTTTCACTATTTGCATGGCTGTGTAACAAACACATTTTGACTTTGACATCTCGCTATGAGAAAACTATGAGAGCTAAAATTGTTTCGTAATAGTAAAATGTACTCACAAGTATCGTCTACAAAACTAACAATATTTAATAAAAATATAAAATTATGATTTTATCGCACGTGAACACCCTTAACTGGTGACCCATCATTTTATAACGTAATATTCTATATAAAGTTGTGTTGCAACCGCTTATGCCTTATTTAATATTCTGAACCAAGATTTTCGTGCCTAAAAAGGACTGCAAAAACACCCAGTTTCACAATTTTGGCTGCAAGAAAATAACATTTAAATATTAACGAAGGATCTGACAAGGGTAAACACTTCTTCGAATACTATTTATGAGCAGACAATATGCCACGTGCGTTGAGTATAGTCTTCAAATAAACATGTGCCAACCGACGCTTTGCACACCGCTGGTAGCTTGGACAGACGGCCACCTGAAGGCTACTTTTGATAGCAACGTTATGTTACGGCAGATACTGCTGCCCATTCAGGTAAACAGTAAGAATCTGCACCCGGTTTCAAGCCAAACAAATGACAAAAACTGGTTTTGTTGTGATGCCGTTACAGAAATTGTGTCTAATTCCAGGTTGCATAAGGAAGTACCCGAAAGCATAGCGTTCATCCGGATAAGGTCCTTAAATTCAATCGTTAGCTGATTAGCACGGTACAGATTTCATTCAGGGTACTTATACGAAGGATTTTATTAAATTTGTCACACGCAAGACACACAAAACTCCAAGGTTCATTGGTCACATTGCTACAGGTCTACACCCTTTACGCAATCAGTCGCCATGTGCGCCTGCTGTATTTGACTATTGTTCCCGATAAGTAATCGAGTTTTAAAATCATCTCGTAACTTTATTGTGTACAGTAAACGTAGGCATTATTTCTACTTACTGTAATTGTATCGTTATACTAGCAGTGCGCCCGCATATTCGCTCGCGTGTATTACTCATAGCAGATAATACTGTATTTGCTTTAATTGAAAAACCTCTTTGTAGGCCTACACCACATAGGTAGTTCTGTCATAAGTGTAAGAATGACAAAGTTGCTAGTTGAGTTAACTCTTCTGCAGCAGGATACGTAGCTATCCATGCTAAAAACAGTTTTAAGTTCGTCCCTGCCACTAACAGCGACTTCGCCTGGGCCTTATAGTCACAGCAAAGTTGACGTAGTGGGGTAATTAGAGAGACCTAAACGTAAGAGAGTAATCGAATGAAATACGCAGTTTACGTGGTATTAAGACCGATTTTCTCCGAACACAACCATTGGTGATGTTGCTCTCAATAACATACTTGTTTTTCAAAACCTTCACATGAAGTTAAGTGCCATTAGGCAGTTTCGGCGGGATAATGTTTTGCGGGAATATAAACTTATTTGGTGCCCCAACCTTGAGGTTAGTGAGATGGTATATGTGGGATGACGCTGTCGAGGTACTTTAGTGGATAGTGGACTGCATAATACATTTTTACAGCTTTTGAACGACTTCATCTAAATTGCACTAATTTTATTTGTCTTGCAGGTTTTGTGTGTCAGAACGACAAACAGCTGCGGCACATAACGTCGAAATTATTCATAATTTCCAAGGCTCATAGAGGTTGTACAACAACACGTCTCGATATACGGTAACTGTAGAACGAAACTCCTGTATAATTTATTTCTCGCTGGTCGTATTTGCTTTTCGGATCGTCTTCGTTGAAAGTTTACAAACTAAGTTTTCTTCTTAATTAAGTTATCTTATAAAGTGAAACACTTGTATTACTTTTTTTGGTACTTACGTAAGCATCATTCTGACATGAACACCACCTCAATATATCTACTGGTTAGATAAGTATCATCGGCTGATAGAAAACAAATTGTATGCCTTTTCGCCCTTTTAGGTGTCGAATTTTAAAAAAAGTAATTTTACACCTTATTCAATTATCCAAGTGAAGTGAAAATCACGACAATAGCTCGTTCAGTAGAAGCAAAATCGATCAGTCATTAAAAGTCACATATAAACTCTGTACAGTACTGAGAGTTCGAATTTTGGAAATCTTGAAACCTTTTTGCGGCCACTTACCCAATAATGAATCTGAAGCAAAAATATACTGAATACCTCGACGGGTTCGATATATATATATATATATATATATATATATATATATATATCGAAGATTTATCTAAAACACATTCTAGGTCTTTTCACTTCGTAAGAGACTGAATTTCGAAGTACCCTTCAATCACATTTTAGACTACTTAATTGGTGTCTCTTAGACGTGAAAAACACAATAGTCCGTTGGGTTCAAGTTATATAGACGATTAATTAAAAACACTTTTCACCCCTTTTCACCTCCTTAGGTGGGAAGTTTCGAGAGTTCCTGAAATTGCTTTTCAGGTATTTATTAAGCATCAATCTTAAACAAAAATCAAGTCGCCAAATAAAAATTAATGGGATCGATATATATCAACTGTGAATCGAAAACACGTTTTGCACTTTTTCTAACATCTTTGGGGCTTAATTCGGAAAATTTATTTCAATGGTATTTGGGATATTTACAAAAGCATCAATTTAAAGCAAAGATCACTTCCATATCTCGATTGGTTCGATAAATATGGAGGAATAACAGAAAACACATTTTACGTATTCCTCCCGCCCTTAATTAAAGAATTCCGAAACGTCTTGGAGTCTTGTAATATAAATTAGTACACGTAACTAATTGGAGTAAAAATCACGACGACAGTCAATTGTGTTTCAGTTATATGGATTATTTATAAAAAACACATTTTGCCCATTTTTAGTGTTTGGGGGTCGAATTTCAAAAAAATCCTAATACTGATTTTTGGGCATTTACGTAAGCAACATTTGAAAGAAAAAAACAACTCTATATCACGAAATATTCTATATATATATCGATGGTGAATTGGAAACATTAAAGGTCTTTTCCCCCCTTAAATGTTGAATTTCTATAAATCCTTAAATTGTCTAATATGCATTTTTATGTGTGTCCTATTAATATGAAAATCACGACGATATGCCGTCGGGTTCGAGCTATATCGACGTTTCTTCGGAAATAAGTTTCATCCCTTTTTACCCTCTTAGAGGTCGAACATCGAAAAAAAAAAAAAAAAAAAAACTCCTTCTTAGTGCTAACCTACGATCTGAGGGGAACCCACACAAAAATTTTCACGATTCTAGGTCCAGTGGTTTGATCAGTCAGTCAGTGAGTCAGTCAGTGTTATTTTTTATATATATAGTATTTTAGATATTTACATAAGCATCAATCTAAAGTAAAGAGAACTTCTATATCTTAATTGGTTCGATATATATATATATATATATATATATATATATATATATATATATATACACACACAGTGAAATCTAGTTATAAAGAGTATGGTATATAACATTATCTGTCCTATAACAACAGCTTTATAATGCACCATCTCTCCATAATACATGTAAAATTATTTGGATATAACAACAATCCGCTATAAAGACAGTTTTTGTTGCCATTTACAGTTGCTGTTATAGTGAGATTCCACTTTATATATATAAACGGAAATACATTTCACGCATTTTTACTCCCTTAATTATCAAATTTCGAAACGTCTTGGAGTCCTGTCGTAGTCATGTGTATACGTAACAAATTGAAGTAAAAATCACGACGATAGCCAATTGTGTTTCAGTGATATAGACAATTCATAAAAAAACATATTTTGCCTCTTTTTACTGCTTGGGGTCGTATTTCAAAAAATCCTGAAACACTTTTTGATATTTACGTAAGAACAATTTTGAAACGAAAACCAACTTTCTATTCCGGAGGATTCAATAGATATCGATAACGTATCGGAAAAACAATTAGGATATATTCACCCCCTTAAATGTTGAATTTTGAAAAATCCTGAAATTGCCTAACATGCATTTTTATGTTGTCCTATTAAAGTAAAAATCGCGTGATAGGCCGTCGATCTCTATCAACGTTTCTTCGGAAATACGTTTCATCCCTTTTCACCCACTTAGAGGTCGAATTTCGAAAAAGCATTTCTTATTGCTCGCCTACGAACTTAGGGTAAACTACACAAAAAATTTCACGATTCTAGTCAAGGTCCAGTGGTTTGGGCTGCAGTTTGAAATGTCGGTCAGTCAATGTTCTCTTTTATATACAGAGATTAAAAAATAGCTGACATTACAACCTTCTAAAAGGGAACAAGTAAGAAAAGCCTTAGACCTTACTTTACTTACTTTTACGTGAATAAGACAGCAATAAATTTACCAACATGCTGCAGAAATTAAATGCACGAAGTTTTGATATGCTAAGTCATGCGTAATGCACACGTCCTACACATAACAGCGAAGCCTAAAGCTTCTAAAACAATTTATCACACGCCGAGCTCTAACTTCATGTGACGGTACAAACTGACTTGGTGAAAGCAACATATTCGTCAGGGATACAGCACAAACAACTCTGGTTTAGAAACTAGTTTTAAAGGGCGAAGTGAGGAAAAGCCTATTGTGCATTGGGTAGGCAAGGCAGGCTGAATATTTGAGAGGCTGTACTGCAATTAGTAATTATCTTGATTTAACATTGCGTACCGATGATAACAAAGGAATAGCGGAAGTGAAAACTTGAAATTCTCTCAATACAGCTGCGCTGCAGTTTGCCTGAAGTAAAAACGGAAAATGACTGACGAATAGGAGGCGGAGGATCAAGGGCGGATCCAGAGATGGAGGGGCGTAGGTGCCATGGCCCCTCCCGAGACAGCTCCAAAAATATAAAACAAAATAAGTTCAAAGTAAAATATTGAAAATATTATCAAATACCTCTCCAAGAGATTTATAAAATACAGCACAACAATAACAACACTATTTTTTTATGCGACAATATGAAAGCAGAAGCTTAAAAATGAACCTAATTTATTTTGTATCAGCACAAAGGTTTTCGCTTTTAAAGAATAATTCATCTACAAACTTCTTTTAATCTCAAAAGTATTAGTGGACCGGGTTGTGAGACGTGCTGTAGCGTGATACGGGAAGTATTTTTTCTTGTGTAACTATTAAAAATATTTCCAATGCGCTTATCTACGAAAAGAAGACAGACTGGAAACTGTGTCTCTATGATCTTACAAATGCCGTCCGCTAATTATAAACATGATTTCCAAGCTCCTCAATAGTGCTACAAATAAATTTTCACGTTGTTGTAGCTGAGAAAAAGTTAATTTGAAATCGGCAAACTAAATCATAGAAATCTGCATTGGACTTTACCTCATATTTTCCACAAATAAAAAAAAAATAGGGTCATCGCTCGAAGCCCGTTGGAAAACGCTTTCTACGAAATCACTGCACTCTAGTTTAGTCCTTTGCTTCTAGAGGCGATGAGGTGATTGACGGTCGTGTTATATTCGACTTATAGCCTTCCCCGTTTCCGTGCCGTGAACGTAAACAAGCTAGTGTCCGCACAAATTCTTAAAGGTTGTGTGTATATGTATATATATACACACATACATATATATTAGTTTGGAAACTCCTCTAATAGCACCAATTTGCACCTTAAAATTCAAATTTGGGGGGGGGAGGCCCTCTGACACCCTGTTATTTTTTTGATTTGGGGTGTGGGTGTAGCAATGTGTTAATGCATAGACCACTTCATGATGCAGAGCTGGACCCGCCTCTGCGGAGGCTTAGACACACAAACCACCTCTTCCCTTCCTAACCTCACCCACCCTAACCCCTGCTATTGGCTGTTGCTCAGGGTTGTAAACTGAGGCGCTTTTATGGACGTACGGTATTGCGAGCAAATGTTTCTGTATTGCAGAAAGCCTAACACAATAAAACAAAAAGCAAAGAAAAATATATAGGGTAAGTTGTCAACAAACACATAACATAAACTTCCGGAAAGTAAGGTAGTCGAATCTAGCACGTATCGAAAGCGGGTCAGTCAGAATGCGAGGTCAAAATATTAATAAAATGGACCAAAATTCAGTGGATATCAGTCACATGTTAAGAAAACGATTCAGCTTAAACAAGGAACGGCATGACAAGTGGGTTTACATAGGGCCTTCAGAACGCCGCCTGACTCGACGCTCAGTAAACACAAAGTAATAATAATTTCGAACGATTCTTGCAATTGCGAGTTACAAACTAAAGAAGTATTTTGGACACACGCCACTGCAGCATACAAAGTAATCGTACACATCACGGTAGCGATTATGTAAAAACAACTGACGAACAACTGAACCAACGACCGCCCTGCATCTGGTCGTTTACGTAATAAAAAACTGCCTCCGTTCCCGGTATTTATTACCACTCGCATTGGCGACAACTTACCTCAAGTCAAGAAACCACATCAACATGAAGTGAAGAGATTTTGGTCAGTAAGGACGTTGGACCCGTAAAAATTCAAAATTTTATATTTGTGCCAAGCACGGTTCAACTTTTACACATCAGATAACATATAATTTTCCCAAATAAAAAATAGGTCCCATAGTTTTAGGATAATCACCTATCAAAGTCACAAAATGGCAGTTGCGGTGTAGTCAAAATAATAAAAAATAATTAACTTGCAGAAACAAGATAATTCATATTGATACTTAATGATGTGAGCTACTTCAAGACACTTTTGTAAACACAAAGTGATACATTTTTGTATTTTTTTAAAATTGATGAAAGTTAGTACATTTTTGCATAACTTTTTGACTTCAGGCTACTACAGAAATTTTCAAAACTAACTTTTGTCAAACATTTCATAAAATGCATTGATACATCGTAATTTTGAATTAATTAGTTAATTACTTTTTTTTTATTTTGGCTACACCGCAATGGCCATTTTGCGACTTTGATGTGTGATTATACAAAACTATGGGGCATTTTTTTTATTTGGGGAAATGACGTTTTATCTGACGTGAAAAAGTTGAACAGTGTTCAGCACGAATATATAAAAATGAAATTTTACGGGTCCAACGCCCTTAGCATCTAGCCCTATGTTCTTAGCGCTGGTGAGGGGTGATATATTGTGAGAATGGAGCAGCGCCGGAATGAAGGAGCGGAGGAAACGGGAGATCCCCGAGAAATACCTGCCGACCTGCAGCATCGTCCGGCACTATTCCCACATGCGAAAGTCAGGAGACCGAACCCGCCGGGAGTCAAACACGGATCGCTCTAATCATTTCGCCAACAGCAGCCGCGTCACATCAACATGATACATAAGAAACATGGATCTTTGAAAACAACCTGTGTCAGTTAATCCCTTATGTTACCGCTGATTCGGCAATTAATTTTTAAATATGGATCTTTTACCGAACATTTGCCATTCCAAAACTAAACCTATAAAAATAGTTATATGCGCACTAATCATTTTTGGTAGTGTGTTTGGAACCACAACCGAAGCACTCACCAACATAAACATGCCAACGTACGCAGATATTTTACGATCAGTATAGCGAGCACAGCTTGAATTCACTGAGCAATTGCAACAAACATGATGATGCTTCAACAGTATGGAAAACTCCATTCCACACGAAACGTGCACAATTCGATCATAACATACTACGACTGTGATAATCCCTATTACAAGCTGCCAAAACTTCTCCTTTTATTTATTGTTAAAAAGTGGAATTCACATTCAAAAGACAAGCAGACATGTTTTACAGTAAAGGCGCTATAAAAGCGAATTAGGATAGGAATATACTTGCAATCCCCGTAATCCAAGCTAATAATCTTAATTGTGCCGAATATGTAAGCTGTTGGAATAATGTGTTTCAAACTGAAAAAATAATAGACGATTAAAAGCCCGATTGGAATAAAAGCTCAGAGACTGAATAACATATATTTTTTCACCCTTTGATTTCATTTCCTTTTTAATGGCGCTGCTTACCTTAGAGAAGTATCGTGAACAAAGTTAGATATTTAAATGTTTAATGAAATAGCTTTCTGACAAACCCAAGCGGAGAATATTACTGCATGAATAATATATAGGGGGAAAATGTGTTAGATGATGTTTGCTTTTTTTTTTGTACCTCATGAACTAAACACCCTAAAGATCATATAACAATGTTGATTTCACCAATATGAACAAAAAACTACGTGGTGGCATACATGCAAATTTGACAGGTACTAAGTCATACTGAATATAATTTTACATGCATATTCTTAACCATGCCCGCGTCAGCTATGTTGCCTAATAGAACGCACACCTCACACCGTAACTAATACACTATTACAATTGAATTTGTTCATTGGAAACATCTGAAAGTTGAAAACATCTCTCTTTTTTTCCCTCGAAATCAACCCAACATCCGCAATACACGGGGCCAGTGTGGTAAACCACACATAGGCTACTACCGAATATTAATACATGAATTTATCATAATGATCTTATATAGAGAGAAAATCATGTCCTGTGTCTTCCCAACCCTGTACTGTAAATTTGATTCACAAGAAAACTCTTAACATTTAAAACATTTCCTTTGGCAACTTTTCTCAAAAAGAACTAGAAATTCCTTTGCCACATTATTTTATTTCAACTATGTTTTTATTTTAGTATGGCTGTACGTCTCATCTACAGCGTGGTTATTAGAAACGATTACACACATATTTACACAAGTACACGAACTAGGATAGGAATCTGCCATGGCATATGTTAAGGAACCATCCCAGCATACGGCTAGTGTGATTTTGGGAAATCATGGAACTGAAATCAGGATGGCTGGAGCCGGAAATCGAAACCGGCTCCTGATAACAAACGCTTGTTCAATGTGACAGTCCTAAATAGAGTGAACTATTAACCCTCCTTCCCCCCCGTCCTTCACAAGGGTGCCACCGACAGCATCACTACCACTTACCAAAAATATTGTTTACTTTGATACACAGACCTGAAATGATATCTGAAGTAGACAAGAATATATTAAGGCCATGCTCTCTTGTTTTTTACTTTTTTAGCAATATTAATTTTTACGCCTAAACGAGAACAAATAGGTCTATAAAAAAATCTGTGTGGGAATTTTGTATAAAATCGTCTTCTCCATGTCGGCTGAATTTTTCAAGGCAGTGAATACAGCGATTTTAGCTAACCATGCAATTAACGAAATTCTTGTTACATTTTAAACAAAACTGCCAAACATGTTCTTGATATCTGATCTCGTTTAAGCTTAGTAAAGTAACTATCGTAAAAATAGTAGAAACAAGAGTGCACGGACTTAAAGCAGTTTTCCGATAGTTTATTTTTAATAATTTAGTAAATTATCCCCTTTTTATTGCAACGCTAAAGAGCATTTCGTATTTGAAAGCTTCTTTGGATAATAAACATTATACCAAATTTCAGGTACGTCACTAATTAAGTGCAATAATTCAGGTCATTTGACCATTATTTATACTAAGTTTGACAACAGAAACACAACCTTAAGACAGTGTGAAAATTTAATAATTAACACATTTCCAAGTATTTTTTAGGTTTTCAAAAGAAAATAGAGAAAAACTAAAAAACAAAAAACAGCAATGTAAGAAAATAGTTTTTACTAACTCTGGAAACTACGTTTCAATTCGACGAACCGTGACCGCTTTTATTAACGTTGTTAGCAGTCTGCAACAAATATCAGAGTTTACTGTTTGTGGGCAGCATGTTGCTAATTAGCTAAGCCACAGCTCCAATTTGAAGATGTCACATAAACAGAACTGCCAAGCTATATTGAAGTAATTTGTCGCATCAGTATCATCTGTGTCTAGCAGCATGCTTGTGAAGAACCAGCAGAAGTAAATGAGCGAGCGATCCACCTGGACAGACGCGAGTCCCGGCTCAGGAGTTAAGTCTAGCCTGTAACGATTTGTAGGTCGTAACTGCCATGGAAGTCGAAGGAAATTCGCAATGCATTACAAAAATCTATCTACAACACCTCGGTCGTAACTGTTCATAAGATCGAATCACAACACGTAGGCTACTATAGTAATACGACCGATTTCCAAGTGAAACTACTGTAAAACAATCATTATTTGTAAATACAAAATATTTAAAATTTAAAGAAATAATCATGATTAGAGATTATGGTGTAGCGCGAAAATGTTTTGTGCTAACCCAACATACCATTGAAAACACTGCAGTTAATTGTAACCTTCATGACTGGGCGATATACGTCTGACACAACGTAGCTGTCTGCAGGCCAATAACAGGCATCAAATATTACAATAGCGAGATTCTTATAGACTCCGTAAAATAGGACAACAGTTCCATGTACAAACGAAAGCCAGTAACCTTCTGGTAAGCTGAACGTGCGTTGACACTCAGCAAACAGTCAAGTTTTCCCGCGATAAACCATCATCTCTAATCATGATATAAAAATAGAAACAAAAATCTAAGAGTTTACTTGGTTCTATTTATACACTTGCTGGGTTTCTCCCAGGTTCTGACACCATCTTTGTTGATATATTTATGTAAATTTTTGAACATACTGTAGTTCTATTTGTGCGAGTAGTTCGATGGCCATTGCTACATTCTCTTCGGCGCTTATTGACTAGTCGTAGTAGACATAGTCGCGGGACATGGACTTTGTACTAGTCTTGAAGGAACGACCCTGCGAACAGTCGAGCGACAATCATAGACCAGGTCCGCGGGGTGACCTTGACCCTGCTAACGCACGCAGTCCTCCCCTGGCCAGTGTTGACCTAGCTGCCAACGGCCCACCTGGGGAAAGGGCGCAGCAACGCCTCACAACGGCCAGCTGGTGGCCACCCTGCTAACGACGTCAGTCCGACGTCAGCCGACGCGCATGCCCGTTCGTAACCTTCTTCCTACCCTCCGTGGCCGAGTTGTGCGTGCATTGGTTAACTGTGTTAGGGGCACTGGGTTCGAGTCCGAGCTACGGCTCGTATGTACGAGGCTTTCTCAAGCGCAGGTTTCCACGTACACTTGAGAACTTTCTGTGCCAAAGTTTGTGGAGTCGCCCGTACCACAGACCAAACCGTAAGAAACGTACACTCATTTACCTACGTCCAAACAGCAAATATACACGAACATTAGAGTAGGCCTATCTTGTACTTACGTACGCACGTGTGACCAATCCGAGACATCCACGAAAAAAAAAAAAAATGTTAGGGTGTGGTCAGTTTTTATCTTAACTGGAAGTTTATGATGGAGCATATTATGTGTGTTGTACCGTTCAATAGGGTACAACTTCGAATAGTTTTTAAGTAAACATGCTAGTCATTAGTTGACAAGTAGTTTATTTGAAACTATAGCCGAGTGAAGACCTAACACAAGACTTCGTAGCGTGCAGTCAAGAGTAAAAATCACGAATATTTTGAAAAGTTGAAGAATACCTTTCGTACCATGTTAAGATAACATTTGATGACTGCCGATGTAACAAACACAGATACATGAAGAACAGAAAAAGGAGGTAGCGTCGAGAAGCAGGGTACAGACGAACGGAGAGAGGGAGGACAACTTACACGTGCGGTCTCCAGCCGGCCATGGCGACGAGATGATGCCCCTGGCGGGCGTCGCGGCGCGGCAAGGTAGGACGAGGCGTCGCGGCGCGGGTTGGGGTCGCTGAAGACCGGCGCTGACGACGGCTCGTGGGGCTGGCGCGGCCTGGGGACCTGCCCGAACACTACTGAGCGCCGCGTAGCCAGCCTCACTCCGGACCCGTCCCGTCTATCGATTTTACACTCCGAGGGCAACGGTACTAGTCTTTCCCCAAACATCCACCGCCAGGGGAGGGAGCCTCACCCCACCCCCGTCCACCCCTCTCCAACTACTCCGCCTGTTACCGTCGTCGTCCCACTTCAACTGGGCTGGCTCATCAAACCTGCACTAGTCGCTAGCAAATGAGTCGTTTTCCTTCCCAAATTTCTAATTATTATTTTTTTTCAAATACCGTCAAACGTAGACACATTGACTGCAGGGGTAACATTGACCGACTCAATATATTTGTTTTGGGACAATTTAAATTAAGAAATAAAGATGTATAGTTAAGAATTTAGACCCATAATTTTGGTCCATTCGTATACAGTTTGCCATTCCTTCACCAAATAACACCAAATTTAATATTTTTAGTCCGTCAATGTTACCCCTGCAGTCAAAGTATCCACATTTAACGGTACGCCATGTTCGCATTGGCAATTTAATTAATTTAGACATCAGGGACTCACATAATACTCCGTAGAAATTTCAGTCGTATGCTAACAACCATAATTACAACTACCACACATGGCATCATCTATTTTTAGTGTACTGAATCTGGTCAGGCAAACATTTTATTAAATAACTGATAAGAAAACAACGAAATGACAACGATTTAATTAGTTGGCGAACACAAAACTACCTACCCACGCTATTCAATAATCGAAAATAATACACCCAAATCTCTAGGCTACTTAATGATATTAAGTTCATATCACTTTAAGAGCTAGAAAAAAACTTTTTCGGGATTCAGGGAATTTAAAGAAAGTTATGGAACAGAAATTCATCCCTTTGGTGCGAGCTGTTTCGTCGAGTGTTCTGCAACAGTTAACCCTGATAACTGTATACAGAACTATATCACAATGAGATGCTGTCTACCAGCTGATCCAAAACTCAGTGCCCGAGCTCCAGACATAACGTCTTTGAAACACTTGTAATGCAAGGCCCAAATATCCATATACAACCGGGAAAATATTTATACCGTTTAATTTTGTCCAAAGTTGTTGCACACGACACTTAGAGAACACTGTGAGGTGGTCATTCGTGTAAGACGGTTAACATAGAAATAGGCGCGCGACACAGTGTTCACCGTCATCACCAAAGTCATACGGATACCTGCTCTATATGCATGATTGCACTGTCTTCAGTCGTTGTACCACACAACTTTTAATACAGATTTTCTGGACATAATAAGGTCTTAGATTTATTATAATTGGTCCAAAGAAACTACATCTTAGTAAGAACAGAGTTTCCGAACAGCCTGTATAACGAAGAATAATACTTAAAATGTCGACATTGGAATGAAAATGTTTAGCTTTTCCCCACGCTGGATTCCAGAATCAGTGCAGACAAAAATAACTGTGTTGCGCTAGCATTCACATTCTACTTCGGCGGTTCTCGTTATCCTATAACTATTTCATAAGAAAATCACCAAACCAATCACGTTATCAGTCTTCATTTCAATTCTGCTGCAGTAGAAAACTGAAATTGGACAGAAAATAAATTACTACACTATAATAGAATCAAAATTTCCTCGTTGTAATCTTCTGAGTAAAATAATCCTTCCCAAGTTACTATGTACTTAATCAAAATTTTTGTACATCACTACTGTTCGTACCCTACAGTGAATAAATGAACAAACTGAACTACAATGTTTAACTGACCCTGTAGCATTCTCTTCTCGGAACATGTATTCGATGAATGCCTCTTACTTTAATTTCTTCGAAAAGTCTCTTCACTGTAACATGGCCACTTTTTTTTAAGTACACTCAAATGACATTAACAGCTAATAAATATATTTCATTGCATCTCGAAGGTGAAATTTTGAGAGAGACTAAGTGAGTACTCTTGTTACACGTGACGAAATATTACTATATTACCTAGCGATAAATGGTTACAGATTATCTGAAAGGAAAAGTAATTAGCACGGCTGTAGAAAGGGTTCATATTTCAATACACAGTCAACACTAGTCTTGTTACAAAACATATATTGCTAACCGTTAAAAAAAATTGTCAATCACACCGTACAGAGTCAAAAACAATTTTCAACCTACTAAATATCATGCGAACGAATTTTTCAAACTTACTTCCCTTCCATACGCAAACTAAACAACTCTTCGTGGCAAACTTAGCTCTACAAATTTTACTACGTTCTTGATGTATGCCACACTGAAAAAAGAGTATAGTTGCAGGTACCATACTTCTGTTAAAACAGGGACAACAAACCAGTTTCGTTATCGGAACTGCTCTGGACAGTTCCTTCAACAATCTGTTTTGTAGAAGGAACAAAGAGCCTTGTTGTTTTTACAAACCAGATGGTAACTTCTTCAAAACAGATTGTTGAAGGAACAGTCCAGAGTAGTACAGACAATCAAACTGTTTTGTTGTCCCTATTTTAACAGAAATATGGTACCTGCAACGATACTCTTTTTTTCAGCGCACTTCCTGCATGTGCCGAAATATGCACTGCCTGTTCTTAAGACAAAACATAAAAAAAAAATTATTTCATAGTTTTGAATATTTACTCATATCTTGATGTCATTTCTTACGTACTGGAAGTCTCTACTGACGGAAGCTGGGAGAGTAATGGGACATTTCAAAGGGTATTACTTTATTATTTAATATCTAAAAATCTCTCATGTCTACAAAAAAAATGTGCTACGCACTTAATTCAAGTATATGCCAAACCAAGATAAAAATTTCCTAAAAGAAAAATTTAATGTAGTAGTTTCCTTGAGGTTATTTACCATAGTATTTAAATTTGCTTCAGTGCGTTAGAAACGAGCGTTTTGTGACGAAACAATCAAACGTTTTCCGAATGCATCATCCTACAAAAAAAAATAATAAAAAAAGTGTTACTGAGTAACCCCAAAATAGTTTAAAATGGCTTTTTGCACAGTTCTACATCAAAATCCAGTATCTATACTGATACTAAAATACCACAGAAACCTAAAATGAACTCTGATTCACATTTCTAAATGGTCCATAGTTCCCGCGATACAACGGAAACACTACAGATCTTACCACATCCTACATCATGTCGCTATTTGGGCGCAACAGTGTCGCCCATATCGCGCCTTCTCTTCAAAGACTTGAACGCACAAAACCACTCTAAGACGTTGGTACCTTGAAAGTCAATAGTGAATAGAGACGGAAAGCCACAAATATAAACATGTGTGTGTGTGCACATATAACCACATAAATATAAGTATATTTATATATGTTTACTTATTTATATATATATATATATATATATATATATATATATATATATATATATATACACACATACAGATACATACATCTAGACGGAAAGCTACGAACTACTTCGCAGTTAATTTATTTTTTCATTAAAAACACCACCTTCTTGCACAGTCATGAATAATTAATCATTTTGTCTCTAACTAGTACCGTAACTATTTACTTCAAGACAAAATTTAAACAAAAAATTCTGTAAGAAATTTTATTTAATTTTATTTAGTGCAAACATATTTATTATTTTAATGGCTTGTACAACTCCGCTTACCTCCAAAATGATCCGTTAAAATATAATTAAGTTACAAACGCCCCTTTTCTTGCTCCATAGTTAACAAAACAAGCGTAAAACCAGTTTATGTTACCAATAACACATTATTATAAGACGTAGAACAGGAGCCTATTCACCTCACAGGCTGCCAGCCCCTATACAAACTTTCGATTTACGCCTGAATCTAAAAAGCATGGTGATACGTTTATTATCCCTTCAAAAGTTTTTGCAAATGGTTGTAAATTTGCGCCAACTAATGATCAACCGCACATGATACATAACAGGACATTCACACACCGCGAAGAGAACACTTTTACACCAAGAAAACACTGAAAGAAAAGTATTGTTGTTAAAATAGGGAAAACAGGGTTATCGTTAATATCTACATTGTTTCTATAACAATCTGGTCTGTAGAAGTAACAATACAGTATGTTCTGTAAAATAAAGATGATCTATATTCCTTATACAGAACATATTGTTCTACAGACCAGACTGTTATAGAAACCATCCAGATAGTACTCACAACCAAAGTGGACTGTTGTCCTTATTTTAACAGAAGTATGGTACCCACAACAATGATTTTCTTTCAGTGAATGTGTATTTGTGTCAGCCCAAACTTTCGCAAAGTGCCGTCTAACATTTCTCTCGTCCAATCACAGAAAAATATGTGCACCTTTGGTCGTCTTAAGTTTCTACTGTTTTCGAGATAGTTATTTTTTAAACCTAAACTAGCGCAGATATCAAACATTTGTTTGCAGTTTTGCTTATAATGCTTTCCGCAATGTTGGCTAATTTTTTCAAGACATTAAAAACTGTGGTTTTATGGTTTACTCAATGATTTTTTAAATTGACTTATTAGTTTATACCGTATAATATTTGCCTTGAAAAACAAGTTACCATTGCAAAAAAAAACATTTTTAACAAAATTGCCGAACATATCTGTGATAGCTTCTCTTGTTTAAATTTTAAAAAAATTAACTACCGCAAATCCAGCAGAAATACGGGATCATAGCCTTAAGGTGGCCGCCTACCACACGCTTCAAATGCGCTGCAGTGTGTTCGTGAACAGGTTTTTTCTACGAAAATATTCCACGTGTGCCGATTCTGCCAACGTACGAAAAGGAAACAAACTTCAGACAAGGTCGGAACCTCATTGTTAAGATGCCACACTTATTAAAAACACTGCTTCTAAGCCTTCCAAAATGGCTCAAAACGGCCTTTTCATACTTCCGTATTTCAAAATGTACCAACCTGATGTATGTGAAACTTAGATTGCGACCTGCACTGAACTTATTTGCAGATTTTCCACCAATAAAATTATATGGTCACCGCTTAATGTCCCCGTTCGGCGGGAAACTTGCACGCTAGTTCAGCGCTTGACTCGTTGAGGCGACGCGGCATTTGATGCGCGCTTCAAGGTCGACCTTATAGCTTCATCGCCTTTGAGCCTCTCACGTGCGGGTAGGCGGCGCCCTAAATGCCATGTTCCGTCTAGTAATTTTGTGACTAATAATCAAGCATAGTTTAAAGGAAAACTGTATAGAAATTCGTATTGAAGGAGCTTAGTTATAGACTAAAATATAATACTACAAAATCAATCGATTCATGTCACCATTTAAGAATTAGGAACTGGAACATGGACTGAAAAACGCGGCCAAGGTCGAGAGATCGTTCGAGGACTGAATGTTCTCCACATGAACCCATGTTGAATAATAAGTTGCGAGAAGCAAATAAAATGCCTACCAAATAAAAAGTTTTCTGTTGCTCGCAAAAAGGATATTTACAACAAGAATAGACCATACTTATATCGGCAACCATACAGGATGTCCAGAAGCCATCGCCTAATAAGCAGGCCACGCGAATCCTGGGCTAAATTGGAGACGAGAATGTTAGTGACAAAATACACGATGACATTTTATATACACAAAGTGACAACATAGCACTGTATTTAATCCCTTCTTGCGCTCCACAGTTACTTTACTTATCTTATTACTACTGTTCTGATCTGCATAATACGAGGGCAGGTTAAAATACCGAGCAGTCCAAACATTTCGCCAATTACATTTTCGCATTCAACTTAGCCCATGATTCGCGTGGTGTGATTAGTATGCGGTTGTTTCCGGACATCCTGTATAGTTTTTGTCTCAACGCCATTCTACAGCGGTTGTATCGTTGAAAATTAACACCGATAAATTATTATTGTCGTCAATATTGATTCACACACAAACTGGCCGGAAACGTTTGAGATCCATGCGGAATATACTCAATGCACCGCAATTCTCCTATAAAACTATATTTCAAAATTAAATGTGTGCTCTTAATAGAGATAAATGTCTAAATAAGAATACTTGTATTTGATTAAATGTTTCACTTCATAATAGTCCACAAAACTACGTAGAAAAAAATTTCCGTAAAATATTGTCAAACGAGTTTAAGTACTGAGAATGAACGATGAGTTAAAGATCATTTATACCAATAATAAAGTTTTAGAAGTGAAATAATCATGTTCTGTACATGACATTAAATGAGAGTAGAACGGCGCTGTCGTATTACTTCATTTTTTGTATTTTGGATTTCAAGTTTTATGGCGGCCACATCGAATATGTAAACGTCTGTGCTCTATTATAACTTGTAGATATCACCGCCAACTTCAACACCTGTCGCTCCTATCACGTATTTGACACACACCGTTTAGAAACCCATGCTTTAAGTTCAATAAACTTGAAAGAAAATGCATACATACACTCACACACACTGGATTACCAACATGTATCAAAACAGCGGTTACCAAACGCAAAGTATAATTGGAGAACAGAACAAAATTACAATTTCTTATCGCTGTTTTGATACACGTTGGTAATCCAACTAAACATGTTAAAAGAAATAACACGAAATGAAATGAATACAACCAATACAGAAAGGCAAAAACGTTATCTAAACATACCTAAAATAAATTATTAACAGGTTCTCGTTCTTTGTAATCAATGCACTGTCACAACCCTGACATTCACTGGCAACGAACAACCATACCACAGTTTAAAATAAATGTACTTTGTAGTTTTTATTAGTTTCACTCTGAAGTTTACGTGCTATTCGATGCTGGTAATTTATCATCTTAACCGAACAGTGACCAAATGTGCGTTACTCGTTTAGTGGAAATATATTCTCGCCCATATAACTTGGATTGCAATTATTACGAGCGTTATCATCGAAACTCATAAGATACACATGCCATGTGACTTTAAAAAGAGCGATAAACTGCAAAACTAAAAAAATTAATAAATAAAAATTCATAGCACAGGAGTCTCCAAGCGATAGCACCCTGGCATTAATTAATGACAGCTAGAAAATGCGCCGCTATGTTATCGTGCATAGTAACGTCTTTGCACAGGAAATCCGTTTGTAAAGAATTTAGAAGTCAAACTATGTTGACAATGGCAGCTGTTAATACCGTTTGGCTGTTAACTTGAGAGAAATAAAATTACCATCGCCATTGTTCAGTCATATTCCTGCACCTTTCCTTAAGAACAAAAATGATTTAATGTGTATGTTGTTTGTTTAGCACGAAAATTATTATCAAAACAGTAAAAGGAGCAGGAATTTTAATGGGTATATCATTTGCACACCTGCGTATCCACAGTGTATGCTTTATGCTAGTACACCAGGTACTATATTATAATACGGATATTTAGTCCTTGCCGGTACACCGGCTTGTGCAGTGGGTCTTACAAAGTGATTATGTAAGAGCCAGTAAGCCAGGAAGGTAACGAGTAATATCGACCTTATAGCTGCTCTGGGTAGGGGATGGCAGAAGGACGAGGAGCCCAGAAGCACATAAACGTTCTTACATAGAGTAATTCAAGATGGCGTGTGTTAATCTTGAGTGGAGGAAGTTTATGAAAAAGTAATTCGACTAGGTGTTTACAATTTTCCCGTAAAGTGTTTATCGTGGGAGCAATGGTGCCCATTAAACCCTGTACTAGATAGAAAAAAGTTAACAGAAAAAATCTTAGGTTGTTGAGAGGACTATGTACCTGTCGGATTACGAAAAGTATCACGCTTCGTGCTTAGAGACGATAATACGCATGGTGAGTGATCAAAGTTCAGGCGTACATTCCGCGCCCTCCGAGGCTCGTTGTAGCACAGTATCACGCAAATTAGATCTGCAACTGTATGATACTATTGCATGTGTTGGAAGCCAAATGAATGAACTACATATTCCATTATGATTTATATTTCGTGGGAAAATACCGTATTCTCTGATCATTTATTTGCGGATATACGGGTAGACCGCAAACGTTGATTTTACAGAAAATGTCTTGCTATCGACTCCTCTTAAAGGGTATGGGAAGTTTGGTGTCGAGCGAACGACTGTAATATTCAATCATCGATAAAATCTAAACTACTCGCCTTATTTCAATAAAAAAATTTTGCCGAAATATATTTTACTAGCGAACGTCTATTTATATAGCACAGGACGGTAGTATGCTTTGTGTTCAGGGTAAAAAATAAATAAAAACGGTATTTAGAAAAACAATGGATTGAAACCACAAAATCTATATAAATGGAAAACAGTAATTTTTATAATGTTTAGTTCGATAGTATCTATGACTCTCTAATAACCTTAATTAAAAAATATTTGCGTTTTGATTTTAAAATAATGTTAACACACGTAAATCACTCGCGCAGAGGTTTTCGGAGAGTAAAATTATTTCAAAATCAAAAGGTGAATACTTCTGAAATTCGGTTGTTATAGAATCCTAGGTATTATCGTACTAAAAATTATAAAAATTACAGTTTTCCATTTTTATGCATTTTGTGGTTTCAATCCCTTAGTTTTCTAAATACCGTTTTAAATGTTTCACTCGAAAGCATAGCATACTACCGCCTAGAACTATATAAATAAACGTGCGCAAATAGAATATCTACTCGGTAAAAAAAATCCGATTGAATTATGATGAGTAGTTTAGATTTGATCGACTATTGAGTATTCCAGTTGTTCGCTCGACACCTTAACTTTCCATATTCCTTAAGTAACGACACACTGAATAACGTCTAACAATTAATGATCAAGAAGATATTCATTTAAATTAAAGGGATTTTATTTTTAAGTCGTCTTTCAGGGCGTCATTGCTCAAAATAAGTTTTTCACTTCACCGACAAATTGAAAACAATTTTCTAATTATTTTTTTATAAGCTGTCACCCATAGAAATTAATACGCTATATCCTGACTAACTCTTTATAGTGTA
This sequence comes from Medauroidea extradentata, assembly GCA_003012365.1. Lineage (NCBI taxonomy): Eukaryota > Metazoa > Arthropoda > Insecta > Phasmatodea > Phasmatidae > Medauroidea > Medauroidea extradentata. The sequence goes on from PNEQ01131333.1 coordinate 90,808, forward strand.
TGGAAGGGAGTGGATTAGTAGTAGAGCTATTGTCGAAAATCGTAGGACGATACTGGTAACTACAGCTATTAACCACCGTTCAAGCACATTACAGCGTAAGTTAACAATACTCGCTAAATTAAAATACACGCTTGTAGTAATGAAAATGCACATTTAGTCACTGATTTTTTTTACGTATCCTTTGAGAAAATTCTCGTGCACTTAACCAAAAGCAGAACTTGATAATCGGCATTACTATGTTGCATTGAATCAAATAATTTAATAACTAATTTTTTTTCACTGGGTCAAGTGAAGAGGTTTTATTTAGCGTTGGTGAGGTGAGCATAGAGTGGCGCTGAATTGATGGGCGTGGAAAATGGGAGAACCCGGATCACTACACTAGCCAGCCATTGGCGTCCCAGCTGACCAATCACAGATGGAGTAGTTGAGAACCACAGGACACTGCTGTCGTTCGGATCAGTCGCTATTTGGGCTTGTCGGGACGTGGTCGCTACATGCGTCGTTATTCTGCTGCGCCTGTTGCCGACCTTCGGCACGTACATCACCAATTCCTTCCACCGTAGTAAATTTTTACTCTCCACGCAGTAAAATTTTATTCTCCACGAGAAATCTTGTAGCGAAAACCAGGCTGGTGCAACGTAATTTCGTGATTTCGGCTTAGGTGAAACTCCGTTTCAATAGCTAACAACGTTTTTTTCCTAGTTATTTCTCAAAATATAGTACCCAAACTGATACAAAAGTACCCAGTGGGATTAAAATGACTGCCGCATAGCAATAAAATGACAGGTTCAGAGCTGAAGTTCTCTGCAATGTTGTTGGTAGAATATGAGCTTTCTCACACACTTTTGAGCATATGGAAGATTCCCAGCGAAAGTTTGGACACTTCCGAGTCCAGACCTCACATGAAAGTTGTGCGATAAATCTTATGTTAATTTAACAAGGTCTAAAAAAATTGTAGAACCGGTAGAACCACGACAGGATCGAGAAAATACGTGTCGTATGTTACGTGGTTGACATTTTGTACCCGGCAACAAAAACTGTTTCCAACATTTACAGGACCTTTTAAATACCTGCTGAATATTTGTACCTTGATGGATTGACTTGTGTTTGTAACTATTGAAATTGGTTTGTAACCTCGTAGAGTGGTTTTTTGGGTGGATGAGGTTAACGAGACACTTTGCCCCGTCACAAGAAGATTTTTTCCCCACTCGAGACGGTTCCCAATCTATTAACTGCCCCTGGTACGTCCGCTATCCCGCAACTCACTCTTGGTGAGCGGGTTAGTCTAATTGCAAATCACCAGGCGTTTTCTACCTGGGCTTTGTTACTGTGCCGCGTTAATTATTTTCCGCACCAAACCGACAAACTAATTCGCATGTTTATATAAGAAAACAACACACACTTGAAATTATGCTTACATCGTTTCAAAAATTTGGCAAGGTAATTAGAAACATGCTTTTGTGGTCTCTCAAAATGTCTAAAAACAACCCTTTTACACTGCTGTGTAAGTACAAATATACCGCCCGGATTGGAAGAAAACAAAACTATAAACATGTGTTCGACCTTACTTCAAACTTTTCGTAAATGAAAGTGTAGGGTTCCGCTTGAAGTCCCATAGGGTAAAGCTTAAAACTAAAGAACTGCACGTCACTTTGGCGCGCCGCGTATAGGAGCGAACCTATTACTGTCGAGTGTGGCAGGCTGAACCTTATCGCTCGCCTGTCTACGCATCAAACGCGGGAAAAATTTCATACCTCAAAAAGGCTCTCCCGAGTGAATCATCTATGAGTCGTCCGGTGCACTTATTCTGATGTTTTTGCGTGTATTGGCAGTATGTTTTCTGCTTTGCGTAGATAGCGTCTGCCCAAAGAAAACGTATCGTCGGCTACATCGTGCGGCGCCCCGATTAGTGGTGAAACACCATTTTCTTGCTCTTTATATGTTAAATCGCGTAGCAGATTTAATTTTATTTCAGTATTGGAAAGGGTGGCCTTACATCAGTACATAGCGACATGTAATTCGAGAATATTAATGAAATTTGACTGATAAAAGTTGAAGTATTTTTACATATTTTCCAAAGGGCGACTAAGAAACACGTTGATGTGGTGTGACGTGTACCTAACGACTCATAGGTGATACATCCGGTATAAATACTTCTCCCGCGTTTAGTGCAAGTGTATATGCGATTCGCGATAAAGCGAGCACTTTTTATGACCAAAAATGCACGTAAGGCTTCAAAAGTGCCCACTTTATCGCAGACCGCTTATACTGTTATTTGGCCAGAGGCCCCGCACCAATTGTGACGTCAGGGGATTCGTGCGCCTCTTCCTGCCTTCATCAAGTCATGCTGCCTGTGGATTAGCTTTACATTCCTTGGACATCGCCTCTCCTGAGATGGAAGTCCCACAAGGACAACGGTGAATCAGCAAAGCCTGAGGCGGCAGTTGGAGGCGAATGTTTGGTGGGGAGTCCTTATGGGATTCAGTTTCAATCCGTACAGCCCGTATACTGAAAAAACATTCTACACATTTTAATGCTAGGTGAAGACAGTCTCTGCATGGTGTTTAATTATGAATGAGTTTAATATGACGCAGAAATAAACGTGAAAAATTAGGCCCGAAGGAGCACCATGTTGGTCAAGGCGAGTATAACAATAATGAGTTTGAGAGACTGAATGCGCGAATATGTTGATGTGGACTGTCTTTCTATACGTGTTATTAGTAAAGACATGCAAAATTCGCGTTATTTGGTAGCAGACATATTTTCACTTTCCTATACATAACAGAGCATAATCTGTGATTCAATTGGCCACGAGTGAGTGAGAGATTTCGGTCAGCCCTTAACATCGAGGTCTTTGGCGCTGGTGAGGGATAACATGATGTGAGTATGGAGCAGCGCCGGAATGAAGGGGCGGGGGAAACGGGAGATCCCCGAGAAAACCCGCCGACCAGCGGCATCGTCCGGCACGATTCCCACATGCCGAAATCCGGTGACCGACCCCGCCGGGAATCGAACCCGGGTCATATTGGTTGGATGCGAGAGGTCTGACCTCTCGGCCACCGCGAGCCCAATTGGCCACGAACTTTAATGTGTTTTCATTTACGTGCGTTACGTCTATATAGAGATTGGCCTGTCTACCATGTAAGAAAGCAATCTTCGTGGTAAGTCACGACAATATCAGCCAGCGGGAGACGTAGACGAGCCTATAGTCAATTGGAGTCTAGTCAGTTGTCAGAAAATAACACGAATTTTGCGTGTCTCTAGTTATTAGGATTGTGGTTTTGCCTTGTTCATACCGAGACTGAAAATTGTGTATTCCGGCCAAGGAGACTATTGATGGCAGAATACATCAATATAAAACGCTTAACAGTTAGTTCATGTCTACAATGTTTACTGGCTTGGATAAAATCTAATTATCGTACCCTTTTGTTCCCTTGTTCAACTTGATTTGACATATACGATTTTCAAATTATTTTTTCGTGTATTTGATCACAGAAAGATTCGAATACATTGCAAGTTGTGGGCATATGTTTTGTATTATTTATATGGGGTTACCGAAATATTTTTTTTTCAATGTTCCTTAGTTAATTACTACGAACATAAAAATTAAATGTCTGGCCAAGAGCAAATTTCTCCGCAGTTTTATGATATTATTTCATTAAAGTCAGAATTTCGTAGCTCCGGTAGTTTGAATATTGCAGAATTCTTACACTCAATCTCACGCCTAATGTAAAATATGTGAACGATGGGTGTCACTTAGGAAAAATAACAGAGCACTAACATTAGCAAAGCACAACCTGATATACTTTAAATCCCCTACATTCACGTAGTTATAAAATTGAAATACATTACAATGATTAAATTTCATACTTGCGCCATTCAGATTAAAATTTAAGCCACACAAATAAAATCATGTTAAACAAATTAATACAGTTATTATCACAATTAAGTAATAAAATAAAATGAATACCCGTATGTAAAGCACCAGAATATTTTGCGGAAAGTAAATCGTCAACTAAAACCATTATTTCATTGTTTAATGTAAAATATAAAGCATTAGTTTCACATTAAAGCCAGAACATTAACTATCAACGATAACTTGTAAATAGTCTGGTACGCACTAACTAAATATATATTACACAAATTTATATTTTAAATTTTAGTATTCCCCACCAATTGCACGCAACATTCCACAATCCACTTAGAAATCCATACATTTTAACATCACCGCCGTGCGCCTCTCCAGTGGATAAGCTTGCCACAAGGAGTGGCGCCGGAATGAAGGTATCGGGAAGACTGAATATCTCCGAGAAAACCCACCGAAGAACGGCATCGTTCGACACGAATGCCCACGTCCGAATATCCGGGTCGACCCCACTGGGAATCGAACCCGTATCAGTCTTAGAGAGACGCGAGGCCTCAGCTACTGCGCCAATTTCTCTCGAGTTGAAGGACGAAAGAAAGGGGACACGGGGTTGGTTTCAAACGCCATCCAATCAGCGGCCAATCCAATCAGTTGCCTGTTGGGGCGCTCGTGGCAAGCGAGCAGCTGCTCTTGTCCGTCGGGAGCAGCCGGAAGCTGGCTATGGAAAAAGGTACGGGGAGGGGCCGGCGCGGCCGTGTCTCGACCAGACGCGGACGGTGATGCATTTCCCGGCATGCAACACTGCCTTTACAGTCGGCAAACACCATTACCGCTGTAAGATATCTGTGTATTTGACGGGGGAAAATAATGTTTGACAGGTGGCACTGCGGTTTGCAAAGAAGTCGCTTCTTACCAAGGCGATCCGGGTTCGCTTTCCAACGGAGGTCGGATCCCGATTTTTCGCACTTGGGTTACTTGGTGGACAATGCCGTTGGCCAGCGGGTTTCTTCGGTGTACTCCCAACGAATTCCAACGCTTTTACATTGTAGAGCTTCATTTCATGCCATCCTTCGGCGCAGGTAGATGACTATTGGTGCCCAATCAAAAGTTCGCACTCGAGTGCGATATTTATTTTACTGACGACACTGCAGTAACATACAAAGAAATATCAACTGAATTTGGCGGGGATCTCAATTTAATTGTAAAAAAGAAGGATCCTAGAAAACGCCATATTTTTGACAAAATATTTTACCAGTGTGAGGAACAGCTTTAGCATTTTTACTGCCAGTTTTTTTATTAAAAAAAGAAACACACAAACCCCTCACAAGTACAATACACACTGAAATGTGTTCAATCAATCAAGATAAAGCTCTACTGCACTGCCATTCGGTGAGTTCGGAGAAGGGGTTAAACGACATATATCACTAAAATTATTTTCTGTTTTCACTTGTAGTCTGCCTGAAGATGGGAGCAGATGTCATCTCCTGAGATGTTATGACAAGATCGTCCAAGAAATACTACTGTGTTCTACTACGTTTTCGTCATTGTTCCGTCGTCGTTAACATGTTTGTATGTAACCGTGTTTTCGTATCAGCAATTGTGTCTGCCGTCTTAAGTGTGGTGTCCTTGGTTTCTCCATTCATATGTGTTTTTTCCGTTCATTATTTTTTGAAACTTTTTGCTCTTATTAATTTTTGTGATTTGACATTTTTTTTAAATTTGTCATGCTTTTTCCATTTAATTATGTATACGTTGACAACGACTTGTGTAATTTCTTTAGTTGTTCTTCCATATCGTTCCTGTTCTTCTGGTACCAAATGGAATTGCAATGACACGTGTCAAAAAGTTCCTTTATTCATAACAAAAAAATGCCTGCAGTTACTATACGTATGATTTAATGCTTCCAGTCGTAGCGTCCAATACATAGACTGTTGCACAACATGTTTGTATGTTTACAGCTGTGTTCCTAAGAAAACTAGTGTCCAGTAAATAACGTCACGTATTTTCACATATATGTACAGCCACGATTTTGTGGCGAAACGATTTTTGCACCATTTAAATTCAATGCTCTGCTTCAAGGTCAGTGATTAAGTTTTAACTCTCAGTGTCTTGAAGTTCTAATGGAAAATCACATACATATGTTATCAATTATCGTATTCTGGTTGGTGTAGTCAAATTAGAGGCGTGTCTAAACAAAGACACGCTGCCAATAATCATGAAACAGAGATGTCAGTGTGCACGTAAGGTATTAAAAAAATGGTGTAAAAATGTTTCCGTGACAAACTCGTGGAACCAAATATATGACGTCATTTGACAAGGAGAGAACAGTTATGTTGGTTAGTTTACATGTGCAACCAATGGCGTCAAGTAAAAATCACGCTGTTCAAGAGTTGCAAGGTTTGTATGAGCGCAATGTCGTTACAAGTACAGCGCTGATCATATAACGCATTTTCTTTGCAAACAGCAAAAACTAGGATCTAACCAATACATGAGTTGATGAATTAAGTAATTAATGAATTAATAAATGTGAAGCGGCTCAAGCCCAGAAGCCAAGATCATATCATTAATAACTAAACGGGTCAACGTTCATGATGAAGAAAAAGTTGGTAATTTTACTCCAAGCGTATGGGGATGTTCCCCAACCATGTGGGGAAAACTAGTTTCCGAACATGTACAGAAATTGCCACAGGGTAGTGTATTCGCCACAAAACCGATTCGGAAATTTCGCCGCGTGTTATACAAAATTGCCATAGAAGGCCTGTGCCACTGTGTATTGAAAAATTACATTGCCAGTTGTGTAATTTGCCTTTACATGTGTGGAGTAATTTTCTCTTACATGTATAGGTAATTAGCTTCCATTACACGTACAGTAAATTAACCTCAAAATTTTTACAGAGTGAAAAACTGACTCTGAAATTTCCCATTTTAGTAATTTTCACTTACACAGTACTCATACAAGAAATTGTGATAAAATATAAGAACCTATCTTCGAGTATGTAACATTCTTAAATGCTATCCATCACTGTAGAAAACGTCCTTAATAGTAATGGAAGTAATTAAAACATACACAGTATAGGTATAGCTGATGGTTTATCGCAAGACAACTTGACTGTTTGCTGGGTTTCAACGCACGTTCTGCTTACCATAATATTATTAGCTTTTGCTTGTACGTGGAGCTGTTACCCTATTTGACTGAGCAAATAAGAATCCCGCTGTTGCAACATTAGTAGAGATGATGGTTTATCGCGGGAAAACTTGACTATTTGCTAGGCTTCAACGTACGTTCAGCTTATCAAAAGATTACTGGCTTTTCCTTGTACGCCAAGCTACTGCCCTATTTGACTAAGCCAATAAGAATACCGCTATTTTAATATTTGATGCACGTTACTGGTCTATACACCGCTACGTTGTGTCAGTGTTTTCAAGGCTATGTTGGCACAAAACATTTTCGCGATATACCATCATCTCTAAACATTAGATGCCTATTATTCGTCTTCAAACAGCTACGTTTAAACTATGGGGTTTTCAAGGGTACGTTAGTACATAAAATGTTTGCGATATACCATCATAGGACACTTTCCATACTTCAGCTTGCAAATACAGTAAATATTGAGAATTGTTACTATACAAGGTTTGTAACATCAATATGTATTGCACTGTTTCCTAAAAATGTATAAGAATGCTACCCTTCATGTACTTTAAACAATTTTACCATACCTTCCTTCTAAACACTCCTACATATTGATATGTTAGGTTTACGAATAATTTTTTACCGTGATGCAGAAACCAAGAAGACAGTGGGCACGTGGAGTGGCTTTTGAACGAACTTTTTTTTCTGGTACCTCTTCAGTTTACTTGTAATGGACGGTTACAATATACGGAGGTGTTTTTCCCGCTTCTGTACAGTCTCAGGTACACTCAACAGGAACGAGTTGCAACAGCGAAGCCAGATCTAACTGAACGTAATGCGGCCATTCACGAGCTAGCTGCGAAACAACCATTTCAGTGTCTGAAATCTCAGACGCCTAACTACTTTAGTATTGGTACAGAATTTTTTTTTATCGCGTAAATGTATTTACAACAGATTGTTTCAGAATTTTACATTTACATCTGCGGCTCTGTTTCATAGTCAGTGATTGGTTTGAGAGGAAGCTTTCGCGAAACGAATTTTGCACCTCTTCGCTTCAGTGCCTTACGCACACACCTGCATATCTGCTTTTTGGTAAATGATTGGATGTTTTAACTCCCGGCGTCACAGGTTTTATCCGCAAATAACAGACGTATGGTGTCATAGTTAACATTGTTTTGATTGCCACAGTCAAATGAAAGACGACTTTGCACAAATGCACACAGTTAATAACCATGAAGTAGAACTGCAGTGTGCGCTGTTGTGATTACCGAGAACCTCGCCTGGAGGACGGGCTAGCGACGACGGAGTGCAATCAGGTAAGTGGTTGCACAAGGCAAGGGCCTCAGCGATTCTCCCCACCTGCATTGAAGTGTGACAATATAACGCAATGTATCGGGGAAATCGAGGTCTGTCTCTTTCAAGCCTTCCAGCCGTCACCACCTCGCCAGGATGGTCCTGGGTCGAGACCCACGACGTGCCGCCGTACGTCGATAACCGACACAGTCATCATCAGCCTCCAGAATTATGCTAACAGTGAGGTCTAAGGTGTCCAAAGGGTCAGCCATCATAGCGTAGAACAACGTAAATGTTTAAATGGCCGCTCCCCTCCTATCTAAACTATATAGTACAACCATGTAGTATTTGTAACTAAACTATGTAGAGTAAAGCCACCGTGATTATATTAAGATATTCATTTAACCGTAACCTCACCCTTAACTTAACCACTTAACTAGTTTAAGTAAAAAGTGCCCACCTCTGACTACAGCCACCCAAAACACTATAAATCGTATGTAAAACATATTAGTAAAATAACAAGTTCACAACAGCACGCAAGGCACTGAAATAAACTGGAGCAAAAATTTTTTCGCGAAAATTTCTTGCCCCATTTGTACAGGCAGGCTGTTGTGTAAACGAGGAAAAAAAGCACAGTACAGAACAAACAGCTGTATACGTTACAGGTCACTAACGTTTCGTACACGAAAAATAGAGGCCTGTAAATTTAGTAGGATAACTTGAGAAGTTAGATTTCAAACTACTGTACATGTGAGTTTCTTTCACAATTAAGTATTAACCTTGTTTTTTTTTTTTTTTTTTTGCTTAGAATTTTGAACCAATATCAAACCTGCATGAAAATGTGCACTGGCTCGCTAGTTTTTTAGTGGTCGCCGTGTGAAAGCAGTGGAGGGGAATGACTTGGAGCCCTCCTCTCCACGTACACTCAATTCATATTTCAAGCAACAATCTGTAGTAGGTCTAATAGGCCGGTGCAATTCACGAAATGAAGTTTTCTATCGGGAATAATTTTGGTGGTTGGTAAAAAGTAATACCGGTACTTATTCCCAAACGTTCCTGCCCCTTCCCCTTGTGCTTTTCTCCCGACAACCCCTTAAAGTATTTAACTGCCAACTTATACACCGCGGTTCATATTCCCATAACCAACCGACGTAACCAGAAAAACTATTTTCTTTTTTTATCTTAAAGTTTGATTTACAAAATATAAATAATTAAAAATGAAATGAATTGATCAGTTTAACATGAACTTCATGCTATCTGCTTTCACAAATTAACGAATAAAATAAAAAAATTATAACAAATGTCACACATACTTGTGGTACAAGTAAACAAAAAGCATAGCATGTTCAACATTCCTAATCACATGATTTATGTAGCGTAAAATAAATGTTAATTAAACTTGTAAACAAAATACATGTCATTATCATTGTTCACATATGAAATGACTAATAAATATCAAGAAGAAACCTCATTAATGGAGATGCTACAACGATTCTACGTCTGGAAACAGTAGCTATTACTAACTCATGTACAACTTTCTGTTATGGAAAAAGTATGTGATCGACAGCATGTACGTTCTACGAAAATGTATTATCAAGTAACATACACTGCTTTTACGTGTTTCAGACATATCTACTGATATGCCACTATACATCATCTCGATGCAAGCAAACACCCGCAATTCCTGCCACATCCATGTTTGCTACTATACATTTTGTATGTAACAATAATATACCTTGTAGGTGCGCGGTGCAAAACGACACAGTCTGGGCAAAATCACACACTAGTTGTCACTTTCCAGCTGACGAGACTGTACGCAGTGTTTGTCACGACGACCAGGCTACTTGCTCGCTATTAGCTGGGAGGGTGTAGTGGAACAAATAAGAGTAGGAGGGAGGGGTAAGTTATGTCAGAGTGGGGGACGGCTACAGTTCACATATTTTCCGAGGACACACTTAGGTTTGTCGAGCAGTAGCTACCAGGTCTTTGAACCCGCGAAAACTTCAGATCTCTTTTGATAAACTACGCCTTTAGTTGGATGTAGTGTGCTTTGTGAAAACGCATGTTAATTACTTTAGATTGATTTATGTTGTTTTGGTCAGTATAAATTAGTCAAGGTTGTTTCAAATGTCACAAATACTGGGCGCCGAATTGAAGGACAGTTTTCTTAGAGAAAGAAACTACAGTAAAAATGAATATATATGTGGTACTGGCGTTACGTCAATCACCGAGGAGCGGAAATGTTAATGCGATGCAGACGCTTGTGCTTGATGGGTAGATACATTAAATATTCGCGGATTCAGTGAGCTGAATGCTAGCCTCCAAGAATACCTGTGTATTTAGTTTAATTTTATGGCGGTAACAGTCATTAAGTAGGGACGTAAGAAATTCGCGTTTGACTCCATACGGCTTTAGGCTCGTTCGACGTCTTCAGTTGGCTGACAATATCCATGGTCTAATGCGTTGAATGCTTACATTTAATATTTAAAAGTTTCACGTTGGAGTGACCCACATCTTGTAGTAAAGAGGTCACACACGTAAATATTACACAGAGGCTAGTGTCCAGTAGATTTTACTCTGGTACACGACAGTAAAGTCTAGCTTGACACTGAACAATAACGTGAATTTCCCAGATCAATACCCTATCAACATGGTAATTAACAGAGATGATGAAATTTTGAGAATTCAATGACCTGCGTGTTAGAATCAAATATCCTACGCATATTCAAGTCCCGACCAATTGTCCACTAGCTGCTACTCAGTGGAACAACAAACAATGCACGAATAGACAGGGCTTGAGTATGCATATGATATTTGATTCTAACATGCAGGTCACTGAATTCGCGAAATTTCACCTTCTCTAGTAATTAATAATTAGAGACCGGAAAAATTCGCGGGTTAAATGGCCTATAGGTTAACCTCCAAGAATATATGTGTATTCAAGAAGACAACGGATGTTCATTAGCTGCTCGCTGACACAGTTAAATGGGCCCGAATTTAGTTACATTGTTATTATCGGCTCAGCGACTTCAAGGAGGTGTCAAATAAGTCAACGGCCAATTATGAAAGTAGCACGAACTTACCGTTGCTGTAATTCTAGCTTGTGCCTGAAAGAAAACGCGAATTTTTCAGGTCTCTATTAATAATTACGTACTGAAATTAGTAAACGACATTAAAACCTGTGAACTAGTAGCCCTAATTACATTATATGAGAATTTTTTTTAAAATATAATATTGGTTGAGAAGATTATTTATCGCGGGAAAAACTGACAGTTTGCTGATTTTTAACGCACGTTCAGCTTGTGGAATGACACTGGCTTCCGCTTGTACGTGAAGCTGTTGCCCTATTTTACCTAGCCAATAAGAATCTTGATACTGTAATATTTAAGGAAAGGAGTAATTCGTTAGTTCAGTGACCGACATGTTATAATCCACTGTCCTATACATACTCGAGTCCGTCCATTCGTTCATTGTTTGTTGTTCCAGTGAGTAGCAGTTATATGTTGTTCCAGTGAGTAGCAGTTATATGTTGTTCCAGTGAGTAGCAGCTAATAGACAAATGGTCGGGGCTTGTGTATAAACAGGACAATGGATTGTAACACGCATGACGTTGAACACGTGAAATATTCCTTTCCTTAGTAATATTTTATGTACGTTATTAGACTGCGGACAGTTACGTTGTATCATACGCACATCACCCAATAGTGTGTGTTGCAATTTACTACAGCGTTTTCAGGGGTATGTTGGCACAAAACATTTTCGCGATACATCATCATATTTCTAAATATTGGTAACGAAAAAAAAAAATTCCAGTTAAATAACCCGCGTGCTAGAATCCACTTTCCTGTGCATACTCAAGCCCCGTCTATTCATTCATTGTCTTTTGTTCCAGTTAGTAGCTACTAATTGACACATGTTCGGGGCTTGAGTTTACACAGGACAAATCACTTAACTCGTGAATTATTCATGTCCCTAAATATAGAGAATAAAGTGTAATTATTTTATTTCACTCAATTAAAACTTACAGCCTGTCAAGAAAATGGCTGCGGAAAGGTAATTATCAACAGCATGTAACATATTTATTCATATTTAAAAAAGACAATTTATGAAAGAAATATCTTTTACATCTGGTTTGCCTAGTTTCCGAATCATCAACACTTTCTACTAAAATGATTTAATAACAAGTAATTTCAAAATTTTGTGATAAAATTTGTGATCGGGATTTTTTTCTTCACATTATGCATCTACAAATATTATTTAAAGAGCATGACTAGAGACATGCAAAATTCGCGTTATCATTTGGTAGCAGACTAAACTTCACTTTCCCATACATAACAGAGCATAATCTGCGATTCAATTGGCCACGAACTTTTATGTGTTGTCATTTACGTGTGTTACGTCTTTAAAGAGATTGGCCTCTCTACCGTGTAAACATTCTCCGCGGGAGACACGACAATATCGGCCAGCGGGAGACGTCGAATGAGCCTATAGTCACTTGGAGTCTAGTCAGCTGTCAGAAAATAACGCGAATTTTGCATGTCTCTAAGCATGACATCTCAGTACAATAATACTAATGAATATTGGTGCGCAACGTGCTGTGAATCTTAATGAAGCATTGACATACCTACAACATGTTTGTCGTGATACTCATTACAGAGGTGTACACTATAAACAAAAACATATTTTCAGGTTTAATTTAAACCACAAATGGTAAAAAATTAGGCACGAATATGCAAGGAAGTTAATGATAGTAGTAAACCATTTATTGTTAATTTATTGGATTAAAAAAATTAGAAATAAAGGTAATAAAATGGTTTATTACGTGCAACATTTCCATTAATATTTCGCAATTACGTGTCTCAAACACAAATGGCTGTAATTTTTTTTGTTCCAAAAACATTAAAACTAATGTAGTTCTGTTTACGGCTTACGAAAAACGTACTCCACGTTTCAGTGCAATGGTTTGAAGAAGTATTAAGAATATCGCCCTTTGTAACTTGATTACTCGCCCGTTTCCTATTCGTCCTTCTTTCTGCTTCGCTTAACAGGGCAAGAACCAATGTAACTGCCGCTTGGGAAATTTACAGCAGGTCATGACAGATCCATCCGACTGCACGTGGTCTAGTTTCAACTGTATTGTACGAATGACAGCATGTATTCTTTTTTGCTGCGTCATGTATTATACTAGTTAATAATTTCACAAGCCATTCTTACTACGTGCAAAACTTAGTTCGCATCATTTTATAAAAAAAAAATAACACCAAGACTTCATCAGTACAACTACTTGTCGCAACACACAGACGATATTAGCTAACGAAACTGTTTCCCAATACACATTCTTCTAAAACGAATTTATTTACATGGATAACATGAAAGAAACTTGGTAACTTTTTATGAAGTAAACCACAAATTTTGTATTTTCGATTTTATTATTTACCGTTTAATTAGAAATAGCAAACAAAGACATATTGCGAAACATAACCAATACAAATAATATAATGGTTAAATACAGCTGTCCAATGCATTGCGACATTTCAATCGTTCAGCTATTAAAGGATGGAACGATCAAATAAAAACAACTCGTTGGTATATGGCAATACCTAAGAGACCCGGAAATTTTGCTGGTACATCTAACTGCTGGCTGGACACCACAAACCTGCGTACATACACCCTGTCTTCAGCTACTTGTAAATTAACTGCTGGTCCAGTGAGCAGTTAGTAGTACATCTGACAAGGTAGCGCGGGAGTCAATGTTTTCATACAGGTCTGCTACTGGTTCATACTCATCAAGGAAGAGTTTCAATAACAGTGATTAAATCGCGAAAGTAATATAACTGTTTGAAATCCAACGTCTTCTCAGATTAATTCGCAAAATTTCAGGGTCGTTCGTAATACCAAACGTCTTCCACTACGGTAAGGGTCCATATCCCAGTAGGGTGAGTGAGTGAGTGAGAGACTTTGGTCAGCGCTTAACATCGAGGTCTATAGCGCTGGTGAGGGGTGACATGAGGTGAGTATGGAGCAGCACCGGAATGAAAGGGCGGGAGGAACGGGAGATCCCCGATAATACCCGCCGACCAACGGCATCGTCCGGCACGATTCCCGCATGCGAAAATCCGGGGGCCATATCCCAATAGGGTCACTCCCGATGTTCACATTAGGAAACTTGACGAACGTTGCGTTGGCAGACGGTTTTAGGTTTTAATCTGGGTTTCCTTTGTCACCTTACATTCTGCCATTACATGTGGTTCGGGATAAAATGAGCACTTTCGAAACCATAGTTACTTGTTTTCTTTCAGATAATCTTTAGTTTCCTGCTACTTTTTCTGTATATACAAAGCATATAAAGAAACTATCAATGTTTGCAGATTGCACTATACTCAAAAGTTAACTCGTGAGGTCGCATTAATATAATTTTTGACGCAAACAAGGCGGTCTTCAAAAGTAATAACCTTATCGTGAACTGTATGTATAATCTCATATCATTCTCTCCAGCCCTCTAGGACATCCATGTTAAGGGGGAGTGTTCAACAATTTTATCGTATTTTCAGTTTTTGAGCCATAACAAGAATTCAAATTGTGTAATCAAAATTTTCTCTTCGACAAAGCATAGGATATATTCTTGGTAAACTGCCTGACATAAATAATAATGTAAACTTTTATTAATTTGCAATGAGAAATCATTGCAAGATATTTATATACTAACTTTCAAGAATTCTGTTGCAACGATTCTGCATGACAAATTAATGAAATATTAAACTATTATTTACATCGATCAGTTTACCAGGTATGTACCCTATGCTTCGTCAAAAAAAAATAAATATATAATACAATTTGAATGAATGTTATGGTTCAAAAACTGAAAATACAGTAAAATGGTCCAACACATCCCCCCCCACCCGCTTAATAACCGAGATCAACTGTAAAAATAACTCTATTTCTAATTAATAAGTTTGTGATTAGTAGAAAACTTCAACCGAAAAAACACAACACTTAATATTCTCAGAAAGAACAAGTTACAGGAACATAACTCACCACACAACATTCCAGCGTATACACATGGGTATGCAATTATTTCGTACTTTTAAAACATTATTTAGCAATCAAACCGTCAATTTCACTAGCGGCTGACATAATAGCACTACATAAGCGCAGAATGTGGCCACTACACATTTGATTAGCCTTAAAACTGTTCAAATGGAAAAAAAAATTTCCTGAATGTTACAGATGTTTCGTTGTTTTGTACATTCATATAAACAGTGTGATAAAATGACAAACATAACTTAAAAAAATTGTATGAGTTTCAACAAAACAATGAACATTTTAACATTGAACAATATACAACGCGTATTGCATAAAATTAAATTAGTCACGTTGATATACAAAGGCGCTAATATTCCTTGAAGTCTTAGCAGAAACACGAAGAAATATTTTTAGGGTCGGGCAATTGGTACACTTTATATTAATGTTAGGCTACATTTGCTGTGAATATTATCATAAAATAAAAAATTTAATTACATGCAAACCCCATTACGAATTTCCATAAGAATTATTTATCGTACACTGATGTCCTAAGTATTCATTGTAAGATACGGTACGTAGCGCAATGTTGAAATTTGCATTGCAAGGTATGAAACAATTTAATTATCATAATTACCTTAATTAATATCTGAAAAAAATATATGTCTCAATTTTATACTTTCTCATATTAGTACTTGATGAAACACCGCAAAAATATAGTGTTAAACATAAAGAATAGCTACTCATCATTTACCGGCCAAACTATTTTTTTGACATAGTTAATAGGTAAATAATTAATCTATATTGGTTAGAAGTAGTCGTACGTAAGTAAAACTGTGATTTACTTACTTCGAAATTTTCCGTTTTTCGTTAGGTTATTAGTTTATCTCAAGTTTTCAATGTTTCGTTAGGTTAAGGTAGGTAAGGTGAGGTAACCTAACATTCCCTAACCTAACGGAAAACGGAAAACTTCAGCTAACTAACCTAAACAAACCTATACTAACCTAAAGAAAAACGGACAGTTTCAAAGTAAGTAAAACACAATTTTCTCTGCGTACGAAAACTTCCAACCACTATAGAAATATTTTTCACTTATAAACTAACCCTGTAAAATCAATTGTTTAATCGGTATTCGATGAGTGGCTACAGTATTCTTGATATGTAACTAAAAAATATACTGAGAATTCAGAAAATAGTTTTTGACACCTGAACACACACACACTTACCTACCTACCTACCTACCTACCTACCTGAGAGCAGTTATGATCTTTGAAAGAACTGTGCAATGGGAGTGCATGACTGGATTTATTTGCTTGGACATACTCCATTGCGAAATAAATGACTGTTATTTATTTCATTTTCTGTTTGTTTCTTGTTTTATCTGACCAGATTCCAGTTTTGGAATTTCATGTTGTGTATGTATCCTGATGACTAAAGCATACTCTGCTTATTTATGTTTTCTTGTCTTATTTTTATTTTTAGTTTTCTTCTGAAAGTCATTTATGTCGCAATGGAGTATGTCCAAGCAAATAAATCAAGTCACTGAGAGCAGTTACGTGAGTAAATATAGGATTTACACGTTAAATTATATTTGGCAATGCTCAGTAATTTTCAATGATATCCCTTTCGGTCGAAAACCATTTTCCGCATTGAGACGAGGAAAATATTGCTACAGGAATAAAAGTATATAAGATGATGTTGCAGTGATTTATGATAACGAACATATTTACATGCTGAAATTGTCAATGTGTATATTCGACCGGTACTAAGCCCCACCAAAAAAAATTAAACGTGTATGTCGCTGACCTTGCTCACGCCAGAGCTTCGAGGAAGGCAGCGCCCTTAAGAAAAACTGTTTAAGGAAAAAGCTGTACAACATAATTTTGTGTGTATTCATTCCTGAGTATTAGCGGAAATCCGAGCTACGAACATTTTATGTAAACAAATTAATGTTCATTAAATTACGCTACATTACAAATATTACTTTTTCTTGGCCCACCACAAACTTACATTGCAAAGAGATAAATTCAATTTAATTTAATTCGCCATTTACCACAAGTTTTAAAAAGTACAAAGACGTAGGTATGAAGGGTTACTGTGCAGTAGAATTACTATTATCTTGGCAAAAAAAAATCACAGGAATATTCAAATGGAAATTTGAATGGTAAATCATTATAAACAAACGATTACCTTTCGTAATATTTTAGAAACTGTTTATAAGCACATTAATGGCCAGCAAAATCGAGGAGGACAAATAATCATTATGTTTCATCGGTTAACACATATATTCAATTTCTACAAACATTTTAAAACCTACCTATGATATGAAAAAGGTAGTAGGCCTATATTACACGATCTGAAGAAACTGCCTTAGAGTTAAATGAAATCAGCCAGACTTCATACGAGAGAAATAAAGATAGAAGGAAAAAGAAAGAAAGAGGGAGAAGGATAAGGACAGATAGAAAGCAATTTGCATAATTCAACTGAAATGTACTTTTCATTATTTCCAAACGCAAATACTACCTTGACATGAAACTCGCATAAAAAAATTTCCGTTGTTAAATTTTCCAGGAAGAGAAAGTAAAAGAAATGGAAATCAAAAGTGAATCAACTACCTCGGACTGCAAGCCGTTGAAAAGTTACTTAAGCTGATACCAGCATAAGCAAAGCTACTCGGGCGCGTACGAAATTTTTTATGTATCTTTAAACATGTTACGGACGGTCCTTACATAAAACCCAAACAGTTCATTTCATACGCATTTATAGAACGACGTACTGTCATAAAAATTTAATT
Organism: Medauroidea extradentata; assembly: GCA_003012365.1. Taxonomy (NCBI): domain Eukaryota; kingdom Metazoa; phylum Arthropoda; class Insecta; order Phasmatodea; family Phasmatidae; genus Medauroidea; species Medauroidea extradentata. Next base: position 108,910 of record PNEQ01131333.1, read on the forward strand.
ACCACCCCTCCCCCCCTTCCCGGTTATGTATCCTAAAACTCTAATGATACTAAGGGCGCTGGACTCTGGTGCAAACAATGATAATGATTTACATTAGGTGGGGTTCACTCACATTTCTCGATATCGCTTTCGGGGAAAAAAATGTTCTACGTTGTACATATCGCTAGGGAAAAAATATTATGAGAAAACATTATGAGTAACTATTTTGAGAGTTTTTGTTTCGTATAAGTACTTATTTCTTCATTGTATAAAAGAGTATTGAAAAGATAGCCTAAAATTTACTATATAAATAGGGGCCGTATCGAGATGAACACGAAAGTCAGTGGTGACATGTATGTAGGTTCAGTGGTTACTAACCACGGGTAGCAAAATTTAACACCTACATTCCTAACCTTTCTCGCACTTGGGGTCTGGAGTAAGCAGCGCCGTTAAACGGAAATAATTCTAAGTGTAGAAAGTAAAGATTTTGTAACTACTTACACGATTAGTTAGAATCAGCAGAATTTTAGCTGATTTTATCAGTTTTCTGTTATTCGCTGGCGAAACTGTTGTTTGGTAAATACTGACTAATAATAAGTGGAGAAACGAAAGAGTCAAAACTGTTTGTTTGTTTTACTATTTAATGAGAACAGTTTATGTTAATCAATGCATCATCATAGTTTCATACTGTAGTCAAAATTCCATTACATAATAAAACTAACTTCATGAGAAGTTATTCTTCTTGTTATAGTTTACCACCATGCCATGCTTATAATTTTCGTTTGCTCGTTTTTTAAGTGAATTATTTGTTTTTAGTTACACTTCCGTGCTCAGTATATCTGCCAAGTGCGTGTTTGCAAATAAACCTATTCTTCAGTTGTGTGTGGTAATTTAGTTTTAATATTTCTCAGTTCCACTACATTAAACGAAAAGTCTCATTCAATTGGAAAAACGTTGTTTTAAAAACTCTTCACAAGTTAATAACTACAAGCAAACACTTTAAGGTCACTTCCATGCATCATGTTTTCATCGTTGTGTAGTGGCTAAGACGTCTGCGTGAAATGGTCATCGAATCTAACGCTACCAAAATATTTAATGTAAATGCTTTTCTTGGGAGTCAGACATGTAGAAAACATATAATTCTATTACATTAAAATTATACCATTTTTACGTCTATTTTTAAACTTTTTAAGTGAATAAACCTCAATTTTTCAATTCCTTAATTAATTTCACTGATACACAGTCAGTAGTCTCGTGCTGATTCTTAATGGAATGTTTCAACGACTTGAATTAATGAAAACGTATTTGCAATCGTGATATTAAATGATTCCATTTTGAAGAGAGACAGTGAACTATTGAGCATCGATGACAATGACAGGTGAGTATGGATCAGCGAAGATGTGTAAGGTTGGAAGAAACGGGAGTACCCAGAGAAAATTCGCTAGCCAACGGCAAGGTCCGTTACTATTCCTGCACACAATATTCGACACCTAACGTGTTATCCACAAACAAACTGAAATGGTAAAACAATGCGAGGTAGAGATAACGAAATAAAACTGTGAAACAAGTCTGCCGAGGACATCGTCATGACGAACTCGACATTTGTTGAGAACAATACATTCGTTTTTTTTTTCTACTTACGAGTCAAGCCCGCGCGTTTAAAGCTAATTTCGAAAAGATCTTCTTCCAGACATATTTTACCTCCGCCTTACTTTTATAGAAGCGAACAAAATGAGTTTAAAGATGCTGCCGTGCGATGGTATAACGTGCCATTGTACAATTGGCTGAATGTCTGGCTTCCTCCGTCTCCCTTTCCTCCAGATGTTCACGTGAAATGTGAGGGTTAAATTAATTACGCGCTTAAAGGATAACCGACATCACGAAATTTCCCGCGTGTCCCGGCATGCCTTTGTACTGCATTTCCAAAGTGACGTCGTATCATTTTAATCTAACTCCCGTCAGAGCTTGAGTCTCTGGGAACGTGAAAGCACAAAGTAGTAGGAATACAAGTATGTCCCTATACCGGGAAAATGTGTTTGTCAGCGTTCTGTATCAGTTAAAATAAGACGAAAAATGTCAGCCTTCTGTCCCCATTTTCCAAACCCACCTACAGCCTAGAGCACTGCTTGAAACGCGACGCCCAGTGTCCTTGTTTTATTTAACTAAATAAAATAATAAAGTTATATATCTGCGATAAATAAGCACTCAACTTTCAGCAACACGTCGACCAGATTATCAGAACTAATATATTAAGGACGCTGCCCAATTCAGAACCGTGAATATAGCATGGATAGATTACATGTTAAATTATATTAAGAGGCTTACCTACCAGCGCTTGAAAAGCATTGCAGCGACTTGTGATTATTCTCTTTTTGACGAAACTACTTAACGCGCATTGTATTTGTATATCTACGAATAGAAGACAGACTTCAAACTACGTCAATATAGTTTCAAAAATTCGGCGCGTTTATTCAAAACACCATTTTTGGGCCTCTGAAAATTGCCAAAAATGGGTTCTTCAGAGTACCGTATCTGTAAAAATAACAAACGGATTCGAAAAACACAACTATATAAATAAGCGTTATACTTTGAACTACGCTGGCCACAAATAAAATAATGTGGTCATCACTTAAAGTACCATAGGAAAGAGGATAATAGTAAAGCAATGAAAGCCAGCTGGGTGACTTGCGCGGAGAGGTGATAGTGTATTACTTACGTCGGTCAACGGCAACCTTACCGCTCCTGGTTCACACACACAAACGCAGCCTATATAGGGAAGACCCTTAAGTTGAAACTTATACGTCCAATTTACCTATACGTATGCCACTGATGGCTGTTTTGTTCATCTCGGCGAGGCTTCCATTTCTGCAGGATCATTTAGAGCAGTTTTGTAAATAACCTGAAAACTATGAACAAATAGGTATGTCCATTACCAAAAACACTCAAAAACCTCAACTAATAAATTTTTTCCACATCCATAGCAATATTCTCATCTTCGCAATGCAGAAAACCCATTTTTTTTGTCTTAAAGCGATATCATCAAAAGCGATTGAGGACAGCTGAATATAATTTAACATGTAAAGAAATCCTTATCCTTGGTCACGCCAAAAGATCTCAGGTAGGCGGCGTCCTTAAGGAATAATATCATGATGAGAAAACTAGCAAATATTTATGTTTTATATTTTATACCTAAAGCACTACGAGGGAATAACATTCTCAATAATTTTCAGTGTTCTCCCCAGCACAAATTTAGAGCTGGATGGCTCACGAGACCAGCTGGGTGCATCGTGGAATGAGCATGTTGGTATTGATGGGAATGTTTGTTCTTAGCCGGGTGGTAAAGAAAACTAGCCGGTTGGGGCGCCCAGCAAAATGGACCTTGGGAGAACACTGATTTTTCTCTACGGCAATATTATTTATGGAATTACATACAGAACACCCTTTCTTTAAACAGTAGATAATTTGACAACTCATCTACTTACATAAAATTAATTTGTTTAGCATTATAGTCCACATAAATCTTCATGTAGCTGTATGCGTAGGGCTCGGCATTACTCAGCACATTGGATTTTATTTATTTTTTGCTTTTTGAAGCCCTGAGCAGAAAAAAATCTTAAATTTGGGATTATAGCGCAAACTAAATTTACCTTGCGCTGCTGTATAGTTGTGGCAGTTGAACTTTTGATTTGTATTCAAGATGCATTCTGTAGAGTAATTTTTTGTCCTAAATTTACACCTGTCGCATACCGTTACTAGACGGATTCTACACTGTGTTATTTTCAATTTTACAAGGAAAATCCGGTGAAACCCTGTTTCCAAAGAAATTCCTTGTAAAACTACAACTGTTTAAAAAAACTATAAAGTATGTGTTTGTAAAATTGCATTTGATCTCGTAATAGGAAATAATTATTTTAAATACCAATTTTACATTATTAATGACATAAAACTTATTTATTAAATAAAATTTGAACTAACTAATTTTACATTAAACTATTTCGAAAATAAAAAAAAACTCTCGAAGGCACTCAGATTCTAACCCACTAACATGCTCTTAGGTACTACGCAACTTAGAGCACTTGGATTTACTTGCTATTTTAGTTTTTTTTTATTTGTATACATTCAATGTACTCTTCAATGATACATTTTTTTTTTAATTTTGAAGCATGTAATCAATGTGAAAATTCATTTTGTTCCAGTAAAATGGTTTACAGAGGATGTGATATTTGTATAACTATGTAATTTTCAGCGAACCTATAATCTGGTAGACTAAAAAATTTCCCTAAATTATTTTTGCAAAGAAAATCCTTGTAATTTTATAAACAAATAATTTTACACTGACATTTTTGTGCACTGGCAAAAGTTGGTAACATCATAAAGAAATGCCTTGAAATTTTTACAAACTAACTTACAGCGTAAGAACTGTCGGTACGTACAAAGAATTCCTTTGCAGTATTACAGACTTTGCGTTTTTAACTTTATAAACGAATGTATTAACAAAGAAAATATTTGCAACTTTGAAAGGATTTATAAGAAAATTATTTTTTATAGAGTGGAAAGATGATAAACGTCGCCGCCTGAAGAGGGAACTGAATTCCTCAGCACGGGTCTGAATACACGGGTGGCCACTCGACCGGCGCACTTGCTCGACACCGCCTAACCGCGTCGCGACTTGCACACACGGCAGACGTGCCTTAATTAAGCCTGGTGCACGTGGCGTAACCACGATCTCACCCGACACTCCAGCCAGTAATTTATAGCGTGCAAGCGTAGACTTTTCTCTCTGGAATAACTCCCCAGGCAGGCTAGCTGGGGGATGGGGTGTGTGGGGTTGGCGCCACTCAATTTGCACGCTAATCAGGCGGGGGGTAACCTAATTCCAACACCCCCACCCCCACACCTCCTCCCTTGCCCTTCCCCGTGCACTTCTGACCGAGAGAGATGGGCTAAGGAATCGCGACAGAGAACGCCTAGCTCCCGGGTGTGAAGTGACTGATGCTAACCTCCAGCCCGGGACTTTAAGAGGGAATGTTCGATAATGTTCTTGCCTTTCTGTTTGCGAGCCATTATATTTATTCAAATTGTATTATCAAACTTTTCTCTTTGATAAGACAAACGATATAGAGTAAACTGACCACATATCGTGACAAACCACTTTGCAGGCTTCACATAATTGGGAAAGCTCTGTACACCTAGGTCACTAGCTTACCAACAGAGAGCAGGCATGTGTAGTTCCGGTAATAAGTGACCTATGTATCAAATATAAGATCACATTTAAAATAGTTAACATATTTCAGTAACTGAAGTTCGAAGCCTTAGTATCACGAATTAGAGCAGGTTTACCCTATTCTTGATAAATTGCCTGACATAAATAAAAATGGAATCCTTCATTAATTTGACATGAAGAATCATTTCAAGGGAATTATAGGTCAACTTTCAAGAATGATCACAAGTCCAATATAAGATGAACATATAACACTATTATGATCTCCAAAATTCAACACAAATATCAACAATGCCTCAACAGTGCTACATTTACCAAAAAATATTATAAAACAGAAATTATTGCAGAAAATCTATAAATAAAATTTAGCATTTAGCTCTCCTCCTTAAGAGTCCTATATAGCATGTGATATATGTCGCGTTTGAGGTACGGAAACAGAGGCTGGCTCGTGCGTCAACAACTGTGTCGCCTTTATGTGCGGGGCGCAAAAACGGCGTGCAATGTTTCCGTCCTCAGCTTTTTCCTATGGAATTTCAAACGGTGACCCTACTATTTTATTTGCGGAAAGTGTGTGGTAAAGTCCAACGCATGCTTCTATATTTTTGTTTTACGATTTCGGTACGTATCATTTTACGCAACAGTCACCTGAAAAAAAAAAACGTTTTTAGCAATTTCGAGGTGCGCCGAAACCATGTTTCTAAGAACGATACCTAAAAAACTAAAATAGAGAAGCATAGTTTTAAATGTTTTCTTTTCATAAACAAAGATATCGAACGCACGTTAACTGGTATCTCTCTCACAAAAAAAACTTTATCCTAATACATGGAAAAACACTTCATACGCCAGCTGTATAGGACTCTTAAGATGACATGATAAATCATTCAACACTAAAAGCATCAGTTTAAAACTGTAGGTCTACCGAAATCAATTTGCGAAAGTAAAAAACAGTAACCCTGGGCCCTTTCTGGGCAAAAATGTATCTCGAGTAGCTGTATTTCGTAAGAAAAATCTGGCCTCATACATTGTTACTGCGGCACAAACGATTGTGCTTAAGAAATGCATCATTTTGAGTAAATGTTTGTCCATAAAGTTGGCGAGTATCAATATCTAAGGATGGTGTTTGGAAGCATTTCCATATTGAGTTTCAAAAACGCGTAGACTTCAATTAATGTTTCTAGCGTTTATTGATCCAACACAAACTGTTAAGGGTTTGATACGACGTGCTGTATAATTTTACTTTTATTTTTACCGTACTTATAACAGATAAACACATAAAATATACGAACGATATCGAACAAAACATACGACCACGAATAAACCTCGACGGATATTGTAAGGGTGTACCAAGAGATTGGAGTAAACAGAAAGTACGAAAAACATTAAGTTGATTACGGGAGTGAGAGGAAACTTGAAGGACGCTGGAGAAACTTGGCCTGAAGAAAGAAAGTACATAATGAAAATACGAAAGAAGTGTGGTGAATGAAAAAAAAATTGAAGAAATTCACATTAAAGTTGCGGTCTACCCAGGCGGCCGTGCGGTGGGAAGAACTTTGGTCCTTGCCAGAGTATTCCAAAACATCTCATCCCACATG